>SIJG01000004.1:2546214-2695154 GCA_023374025.1 Heterodera schachtii
TTTTAAAAATACCAATAAATTTTTATAATAATTATTTATTTTTCAATAAACAACAATAAGATTTTAAAGCTAAAAAGCTAAGATTGAATTCTTTATAAAAAAATAAATTAAAAATACTATGTCATATTTCAAAAAATTGATGAGATTTGCTAGAGCCATTTATAAATAGCATAAATCCGATTTACGAAATCAAATTAATATTAAATTAGAAATTACTAGTGTTTTATTTATTTAATTAAACCTTAGTATGATTAAATTAAGCTATCAAAATATAATTTCGATCTATGAACCTGACTATCATTTAATAAATTTAAATAAAAAAAGATTTTTAGGTAGTTATTAAAACAATAAATTATGTTAATAAAAACCCAAAATAAAGAAGGAGCAATTTGATATTATATCCAAACTATAAAGAAATGGAGATATAATGTACGTAAAGTAATTTAAACCAAAAATGGAACCGTTAGCATTAATAATTTCTGGCGGAGAGACGACATTAAAAAACTCGATTAAGAAATTAGAAGGAGAATTAATCCAAAAAATAAAGTTTGAATAAGAATATATTTTTTATTGTTTTACAAAACATTATTAATCAAATATTAAGTAATAAATAAAAACAAAAATTACATTTTAATTTATAGGCTTTAATTCAAAAATAAATAACTTAAACGAGATTTTCTTAAAGTGTTCCATTACATATTAATTTACACTATTTCATCATAAGAAGGAATTTAAAAACATGGACGTGACACAGACAAAAATTTAAAACATTATTTATTTTTATAATAATTAATGAAAAACCTAGTCAGTTATTTGTTTAAAGAATGAATAATAATATAATTTCTACAACACATTATTATGCATATTTATCGTCAAATGTTGATGCATATTTCAAGACCCAATCAAAAATATTTAAAAAACATAAAATTTTTTAAAACTTTTCAATTTTTCATATCAAAGATAACTTTAAAAATTTAATAATTAAGAATTCGGTCAGTCAATTAAACCAAAATTAAACAACTAAAAACATATTTATTTAGCAAGGTTAAAGAAAAAATCCGTAAAATATTATTATACAAAAAGTTGCTCCGCAAAAAAACAAACGAAAAAACATGCAATCGCGCCAAGAGAATTGAACTCTTGCATTAAAAAGTTAAAATGATTGGTTTTTATCCAACAATGAAAGACGAGCGGTTGGGCGCCGCTTCGCGGCGCGCCAACCGCTCTGTTTTTATTCTCAGAAGTAAAAAGTTAAAAAAATAATTTGTATTCTCTCTCTTTCTCATTCCCTCCTTTCCGTTTTTCTATCCTTCCTTTCTTCTCTCCTCTCCTCACTCTCGCTCCTTTCCTCTCTTTTCGCCTCAGTCTCTCTCCCTCTTTTCCTCTCTTCTCTCCTTACTCTCTCTCTCTCACTCCCTTCCTTCCGCTCTTCTCTCCTCTCTCTCTTCTTTCCTCTCTTTTCTCTTCAGTCTCTCTTCCTCCTTCCTCTCTCTCTTTTTCTCTCTCGCTCTCTGATTTTAACCATTCTATTTTCAATCCTCTCTTCTCTCTCTCCCTCTTTTCCACTCTTCTCTCCTCCTCTCTCTCTCTCACTCCCTTCTTTCTGCTCTTCTCTCCTGGTCCCTCTCACTCTTTTTCTCTCTTTTTTCCGCTCTTCTCTCCTCCTCTCTCTCTCACTCCTTTCCTCTCTTTTCTCCTCAGTCCCTCTTCCTCCTTTCCTCTCTCTCTCTTGCTCTCTCACTTTAACCACTCTATTATTCGCTCCTCTCCTCTTTCACTCCCTTCTTTCTGCTCTTTTTTTCCGCTCACTTTTTTCCTTTCTTTTCCTCTCAATCTCTCTCCCTCTTTTCCGCTCTTCTCTCCTCCTCTCTAACCATTCTTTTATTCGCTCCTCTCCTCTCTCTCTTTCTTCCCGCTCTTCTCTCCTGCTCTCTCTCTCTTTTCCTCTTTTTCTCCTTATTCTCTCTCTAAATTTTTATCCTTTTCTCTTTTCTCTCCTCTCTCTCTCTTTCATTCCTTTCCTCTCGTTTTTCTCTCTCTATCTTGCTCTCTCACTTTAAACCGTTCTTTTATTCTCTTCTCTCCTCTCTCTATAAATCTTTATCCTTTCTTATATTCTCTCCTTTCCTCTCTCTCTCTCCTTTCTCCTCTCTCTCTCTCTCTCTATCGTTTCCTTCTTCTCTCCTCTCTTTTCTCCTCAGTCTCTCTCTCTCCTTTACTTTCCTCTCTCCTCTCTCTCTCTCCCTTCTTTTCGCTCTTCTCTTCTTCCCTCTCTCTCTCTCTCTCTCAGTTCTTTCCTCTCTTTTCTCCTCAGTCTCTCTCTACTTTACTTTCCTCTCTCTCTCTCTCTCTCTTTCTTCCCGCTCTTCTCTCCTGCTCTCTCTCTCTTTTCCTCTCTTTCTCCTTATTCTCTCTCTAAATTTTTATCCTTTCCTCTTTTCTCTCCTCTCTCTCTCTTTCATTCCTTTCCTCTCGTTTTTCTCTCTCTATCTTGCTCTCTCACTTTAAACCGTTCTTTTACTCTCTTCTCTCCTCTCTCTATAAATCTTTATCCTTTCTTATATTCTCTCCTTTCCTCTCTCTCTCTCCTTTCCTTTCTCCTCTCTCTCTCTCTCTATCGTTTCCTTCTTCTCTCCTCTCTTTTCTCCTCAGTCTCTCTCTCTCCTTTACTTTCCTCTCTCTCTCCCTTCTTTCCGCTCTTCTCTTCTTCCCTCTCTCTCTCTCTCACTCCTTTCCTCTCTTTTCTCCTCAGTCTCTCTCTCTCTCCTTTACTTTCCTCTCTCCTCTCTCTCTCTCTCTCTCTTCTTTCCTCTCTTCTCTCCTCTCTCTCTTCCTTCTTTCCGCTCTTCTCTTCTTCCCTCTCTCTCTCTCTCTCTCTCACTCCTTTCCTCTCTTTTCTCCTCAGTCTCTCTCTCCTTTACTTTCCTCTCTCCTCTCTCTCTCTTCTTTCCTCTCTTCTCTCCTCTCTCTCTCTTCCTTTCCTATCATTTCTCCTCAGTCTCTCTTCCTCCTTTCCTCTCTCTGTCTCTCTCTCTTGCTCTCTCACTTTAACCATTCTTTATTCGCTCCTCTCCTTTCTCACTCCCTTCTTTCCGCTCTTCTCTCCTCCTCTCTCTCTCCCACTCTCACACTCTCTCTCTTTCTCTCTCTATCTCCTCTCTCTATCTAACTATCTCTCTCTCTCTTCTCTCTCTCACACTCTATCTTTCTCTCTCTCTCACTATTCTCTCTCAATTTCTCTCTTTCTCACTTCCATTCTCTTTTTCTTTTTACTTTCATACATAATCTTTTGATTCATTATTTGTTTTTCAAAAAAATTTCAGTTTTTGTTTCAAAAAATTTAATAAAAAACAAAACAAAATCAACAATTTGAATTAAAATTTGTATTATGGATTAGAATTTTAATGTTAAAATAGCATTTAATTCAATTTAATTCAAAAAAAACAAAATGTTAAAAGATAAAAAAAAATAAAGAAAATGAAAAAAAGTGATGAAAACCCTCAAATTTTATTAATAATCTTTCTTTCATTTACAAACAAAAAATATTTATTTGGCATTATGTTTATTTTCGCGTTAATTTGAATGACCCTTTTTTGTGACGGAATTTGTCAAATAATATAATAGATGAAAAGGCCAATAAAAATTAATCAAAAGCATTTAAAATTAATTAATTTTAAATATTTGGTAGTTCAAAATAATTTTCTATCTATCAAATATTCAATCAAAAATGAATATAAAAGCAGGAATAAATCAAATATTCACAGTAGAAATAGACCATTTAAATTCTTCTATTTCATAAATTAAAATTTTTTAAATTATTAATTTTATATAATTTCTTTAAAAATTCGATAGACAGGAATTTAAAAACTTATTTATATTTGCAATAATAAAATTAAAAAAATTATGTCATTTAGAAATATTCAATGATAAATTAATAAAAATATATTAATTAATTATCATGGAAATTCTTATGAAATAATTGATTTGCTACATTGTAATTATATCGGATTTTAAGAATTTTTTTTTATATAAAATATTATAAATTTTTAATTATTCATTTCTTCTTAAAATAGAGAAACGTTTAAATTATTGTAGAAAAGGTGAAACTTAATAAAAAATAAATTAACTTAAAAATTCACTAAATTAATAAAAAAGTTTAATATAACCACCCATTTAAGAATAAAAAAAAAGAATATAATAGAATACATCATTTATCAACTTTAAGCATATTTCAATTAATTATATAATAATAAAATCGAGAACCCAAAAAAATAATTTAAAAATGATAAAATTAAAATATATTTGATTTAAAACACATATTGTAAAAGAATTTTTTTAATTTTACGACTATAGAATAGTATAATTAAAATTTTTGTTATATAAATGCCTTTAAAAAATATATCAATAAAAATAAAAAAGTTGAAAATTTAACGATGAATATATTATTTTAAATTGCTCAATACCAAAACATATATTCAATAAATATTAATGATTTGTAAATTCTACAATATAAATAATATTGAAAAAAGTAAATAACTTTAATATTCCCTAAAGCAATATTATTTTAAATTAAGAAATTCTAAAAATAATTTCTTAATGAATTATTAGCAATAAAAACACGTCAATTCACGTCAGTGGCTGAAAAGCAATGGTTGAGAGCAGGAGAATGAATTTCAAATTTTTAAACTTGTTATTTAATCGAAATAAATAAAATAATTGATTTAAATAATAAATAATAAAATTCAACGTTTCATTCAAAGATTAATGAAAACAATTTTTTATTTATAAATTAAAAAATTATAATTTAAATTTGAAAAATATTAAAATATTCAGAAAGAAAAGAAATATAATGCCAAAAGCTCTATATCTCTTTTCTCGAAAAAAATAAACACAATAATGATTAGGGTTGTAAATTATATGGATTAAAAAACGCCAAATATGGACATAAAATATGGAATAAAAAGCCCGGAATATGGACAAAAAGCTCGAAAGTGGCCAAATATGGAATGAAAACTGCCAAAATATAAATTTTAAGCGCTCAAAAAATTCGCAAAATGTTTATATATTCAATATTTGCTTAAAGGACTTAGGAATCGAAAAAAAAAACCAAAAAAATTTGCCAAAATTTCGAAGAAAATTCTCATTTTTTGGGGTGTATTTTTTAAAAATTTCCAAAAAAGTCAATCTTTAGTGGTGTATTTTTCTCTTTTTTTGCATTTTTCTTGTGAAAATTTGCCAAAAATAACCAAAATATGGATTAAAAACGCAAAAATGTCGAAATATGGATTTATATGGACTAAAAACCTTTAACAAATCAAAAAATTTTAACGTAGAATGATATTTTTGAACCCTTTCTTCATAGCATATGCTCAGAAAAAATATGTTAATCCATATAATTTACAACCCTAATAATTATTGCCACCAAGATGTAATTGAACCAACAAAGCAAGTGAAAATCATTAATAAATAACAATCAACTAAAAAAAGAAATATAAAAACATTTAAATTTTTGATAATACATACGAGCAAAAACAAGAATAAGAAGATAAACAATTAGAAAACAAATGAATAAAATCAAAAATATCAAAAATTAAAGAAAATTAAAATTAAAAAAAAACAAAGTTGATTATTATAACATTTTAATACATATTTTTAATTTTACCCATGTGCACAAAATAACCAAATTTTTTGTTTTAAGAATTTTTTTATGAAAATTAATGTATTGGATAATTAAATTTTAATTTCATAGTCACCGCCAAAAATAAATAAAAACAAAATGTGATAATTCTTCCAACTTATTACTTATATGAAAATAAAAGTAGAATTTTAATTTTCTGATTTAATTACCCAGATTTGATACATAGTAAAATGAATTGTTTTAATTCATTGAAAATATGAATGTTTAGACAGAAACATTTAATAAATTCTATTTTTAATAACATAGAACATATATTTATTTTATTAAAATTGTCACTTAGAATCTATACTGCCATATGAAAAATCTAAATTAATAATATTATTGAAGTTTAATTTTAAAATTAAACGAAAAAAGTAAAAAAAGAATATATGTGATGTGATAAATGACTGTTCATAAAAATTTAGATGTTTCATAAAACAAAATAAATTAAAAATAATGATAAAAATTTAATATAAAATATTATTCTGTACTAATGGACATTATAAAATATCACTAAAAAGCACGGTCTTAATAATGTAATAGTTAATGATTTGATAATTTAATCTCAGAATTCATATTAAAATAAAAAATTCATTTTAAAATTTTATTGATTTTTTATTAAAATAATGACAAATAATAGAAATTAATGATAAATACAAAGTATAAAAATGAATCTCTCTTTAAATGTTCATCGCAGCACTTGTAAGCTGATTCCTTCATACGAGATAAAATCAAATGAAAAAAAAAGAGACCCGAATATGGGGTGTATTTTACAAAATTTTTCGCCGTTTTTCGTCAAAAATCATAATTAACACATTCCGTTAATCATTAGACAATATTTTCTTACATCTTTATTTTTTTTATCAAAAGAGGAATCTTTTTCGGCATTCTACTTTTCCTCATCAAATATTTGTTTTTAAAAGGATATGATTGTTATATATAAAATGTAAAATTTTAAATAATTAGATATTTTTTCCTGAGTTTTGTATTATATTATAATTAAAAAGTTCCGTTAATAATATTAAAATTTTCGATAAAAAAATTCCAGGGTTATCTGGTTTGAGGATAAAAAAGAATAATTTGAACAAAATCCAAATGATCTTAATTTTTATCTTTTTAAATTCGCTGACATGCATTCGTACATAATTCTTTTTCTCTTTAGGTTGTCTTTTATCGGTTTATGTCGTATAAAAAAATTTGCTTGCTCTTTCTTGATGCATTTTTTTTCTAATTTTTTATTTTATGTTCTTTAAAATAAAACATTCATTGTTTAGGTTGCCTTTTCCTTCAAATATCTTTTAACTATTTGGGATAACTTTATTTTACAAATTTTATTAATATGGTTTATAATTCCTCCTTTATAAACGGTCTCTAATGAATTACTAACAAATTAATATAAAATTCATTTTCCAATAGTATATTTTCTAATAATTCGATTTTTATATTAAAATTGTGCCGCATGATATTTATTAAAACGGTTAAAGTGAATTAAATTTATTGATTTGAAGTTTTTTTTTTCGCTTTTTTTTCTATTGTTTGGATAATAATTTGACAACATAATTTATTATGATTAGGTTGCCATTTCCTTCAAATATCTTTCAACTATTGGGTTTATTTTATTTTTTAATTCTATTAATATTTTGTTTGTAAATTTTATTGTTAAATAGTAATTTAAAAGCATAAAATTGTTTAATTGTTTAATTATTTTTTTAAATTTATTCCATACTCTTCTCGATGCCACAATTTTTTCCTAATTTTTAATCGTTTATTCATTTTATCTTTTTTTGTATTTTCTTTTTCTTTGCATTTTTCAAATATTTTTGGATTTCTATTTTATTTTAAATATTATTTTCATGGTAAAATTTTGATAAGGTTGATACAAGAATAACAATAAGGAAAACATCTTGGTGATTTTACATTAGAAATTTTTTGTTATTTATTTATACATCAAATTATTTAACTAATTAGACTGAAAAAAGGGTAGTTTTGTCGTCGGTGTTCTAACAAGTAATAGTTTATAATTTAACCTAAAACTATTTTCACCATAAAAATAATGTTAAAACATTTTCATAATTTAAATTTTCTAGCATAACATAAAACAATTTTATTAAATTCATTTTATTTACCGTAACAAAATTTTGTTTTGAATTATCAGCCTATTTGAACGTATTCTAATAACTCTTGAATTTTTTAAAATATTTTTAATTTTTTTACAACATTCAATTTTTGAGGCATAACATTTAAAAGAATATTTATTCTCATAAAAATAATTGCTGATTTTATTTTGTTTATTCTCAATACTAGATTAATATTTATAATAGTTTTTAAGCTTGATTTAATCAAATATTTTATTTATATTACTATGACATATTTATTTCATTTGTTTTTCTTAACTAATTTTTGAGAGCATATATTTTGTTTTCTACAAGCTATTTGGTGTTTTTATTAATGTTTTTTTTAAATTTTTATTAAATTGTTTAAGAATGGGAGTGCTTTTAATAAACTTAATGTCCTTTATACTACTTGCACATTTGCAGTTACATCAACAAAAAAAACTTATGCATTTGGCTTCATTTTCATTTTTTATTTTTACTTTTTGATCGAATTTGGATCGAGGATCACAAATGGGAAAACTGTGACTTGTGCTAAAGAACTTTGAATTGATTTTATAAAACAATTATATTAAGTCAAAATTAACATTTAGTTTAATTTAATTTCTAGAATATCTTTGTTTTCTATATTAATTTATTAATTTTAATGCTTGAAGTTTTTTATTTTTACATTGTATGAATTTATATATTTTTCATAAATTGGTGCCCTTTCTTTCATAAATTGTTTCCATAGGTTCCCATTTTGATTTAATTAGTAATAAATTATATGAATTTTCAATAATTTTATTGATTTTAACTAATATTTGAGAGATTCATTTATTCCATATTCAATATTATTATTTTTTAATCATTGATAATTAAATTTGCTTTTAATTACCAGTCTATTTTATTATATTACATTTCTAATAAAAAAAATGCTTTTGGATGTAATACCCAAATTTTTCAAATTTCGTTTTATATTTTCATACATAATTTCATATTTTTTTGCATTTCCATTTTCTGTTTATATATTCATTAAAAAATTTGTATTTTTCAGTTTTTTAAATTGCTTCATATTCTTAATTTTATTATCTTTTCAGCTTTTTTTATTTAGATGAAATAAGCGCTATTTTTAGGTAACATTCACAAAAATTTTTGTTTCATCAATAATTTATTAAGGTTTATTTTTTATAGTTATTAATAATTTGAATATCAAATTTCTTATAAATACATATGTCAATAATATGTATTTAATCAAGTCCTGATGTTTCACTTATGATTATCTTATTAAATTATTATGATGTTTCAAATTTTTTAAGTAAAATTCATTTGCTTAAACATTTAAATTCATTTGTAAATTATTTTTTAACCAAAATAAATTTTATGTGTCATATACGATTTTTTGTAATCAATGGTAATTATATTTTAAATATTTTGTTTAAAGAAAACTGTGGTTTTAAAAATTTAAACAATAATTTAATTGTACACTGTTTGAAATTATTCTAATTCTTGTCGTTTTGAGTCTTTAGTATCAAGTTTGAGACTTTAATTCTCATAATTATTCTAGGTTAAATGCATAACATTTTTTATTTCATCATTGATTTATTAAGTTTAATTATAATTATTTTCAATTACCAAATAAATTTTCCAAAACTCATGAATGAGCTCCCTGGCGAGTCATTCCACAATTCGGAGCAGCCGCTGAATGAATTTCTATTATTAAGGTAATAGGTATGTTAATTTTTTGTTTTTTTTCACTTTTTTTGGCACATTTTTTTGGCTTGCTTTTGGAGATTTGTAAGCGTTCAGCATTCAGATTGTCCTTAAGTTTTTTGTTTTCATCATTAATTTTCTTTAATTATTTAATGTGTATTTTTATTATGTTATTCATTATTTATATAATTTTCCCAAACTCCTTCATCTTCAATTTAACTTTAAAATTGTAAATTGCGAATATTTTTATATTAATAATTAGAATTTATTATTATGCGGTTTTTAAGATTGTCAAATGAAAATGGTTTGAAAATTTTTTAATTCTATTTATATATGAAAAAAATAATTTTTCTCTTGCTTTGCTCTGAGAGATTTGATGCGTGCAGCATTCAAATTGTCTTTGAGTTTATAGTTTTTGTTATTGTTATTAATATTTATCTTAAAAACAATTTATATTTTGTCAAAATATAGTTTATTTTGCAATTCTTACTGTACTAGATGTTTTTACTTTATTCGCATAGGAATCATAAACATTTTTTGAATTTTTTTTTTTGCTGAGGGTCATAGGTTCTTAGAATTATTATTATTATTCATTTAATACAGAAAAATTTCACATTTTTAAGTTTTTATCAATATATTAAAATTTGTTGTTTTTAATTTTCATTTATTTATTTCGTAAGACTAATTTTGAATTTTTTTTTGTTGTCTCTAACTAATTAGACTGAATAAAAAATATTTTGTTGGATTTTTTTCTATTAAATTTTCTGAAATTTTAATTTTTAAGTAAATGGCTTTAAATTCTTGTCCAAACACGCGTTATTATTTCACAATCAACGAAGACACTTAAAAAATTTTTACATTTATATTTTTAAGCACTCGCATTCTCCCATTCATTTGGACACAAATAGAACAGTGGATTAAATACTTTTAAATTATTCAAATTCAATATTTGATTTGTATTAATTTCAAGGCTCAATTGTCAAGATCATCACTGATTCTCAGAATTATTGGTACTTTCCTGTTTTGAAGGCACACCACATTTTTAAAAATGCAACAAAGATTGAATATACTTATTTTTTCGTCCATTAATGCAACAATTTACGCCAAAAATTTTCTCAAATCCTCGCGCCAAAGAAACTCGAATAAATACGGGTCCAACATTTGTCGATGAGTGCCATATTTGAACGCTCTTGGGGTGTGCCTTCAAAACAGTAAAGTACCGAATTATTTTTATAAATTAGGTGGATAAATTCATCTTTCTATTTTTGTTTAAAAGTAGAACTCTAATAGAAAAATATAGATAATGTTTTTTTATCAAAAGAATTTTTTAATATTAAATTCCATATACACATATAATTTTTGTAATATAAATTTTACATAAAATGTCCTTTTTCAACTTCGAATTTTCTATTGTTCCCATCCTGGGTTCTAATCGATAAATTATCCAACTATGCTTTATTATTTTATTTGCACGAAATTAAAAATAAGTCATTTAAAATTTATATGGAGACACATAAACTGACATATTTATAAATTAATCCTTTACTTTTAAAATAAAATGAGAAAATCTCTATATTATTTTTTTATTGAATTTTTAAGTTCTTACATTTGAAATTAAATCTTAAATTATATGTTGTGAGCTAATTATTTGCAAGCCAATGGCATATTTTAACATGTTCTTCAGATTAGTCAATATTTTATTATCATTAATTTTAAGTAAGTTATATATTCTTTTGTAAATTATCCATCTTTATTGGTTTCGGTTTTTATTTTTATTTTATATTAAAAATTAATATTAATTTTAAATCACAATTCTCCATTTGTTAAATATAGAATTTTATTAAAATAAATTTTCAATTCGAGTTAAATAGTTAAAATGGCTTTTTGTACTTTTTTTTAATATAATTATTCCCTTCAAACATTGATGGACATTTATTTTTAACTGGAAAATGTTTATTGATTCAAAAATATTATTTTTTATTATTCTAGCATAATAAATTATTGCTATTAATTTGTTGCAAAGAATACTAAAAATATAAAATTTCTATTATTATTAAATTGGAATTTTTGAATTCTCTCGACGAAGTCAAAAACGGGAAATAGTTCTTTCAAATTACTTATTACATGCTTTTTATTATATTTTTGTTTTATTTTTTTTTAAATCTAAAAGTTTTGTCTTATTTTAAAAATTAAAATATCTGATATTATATTGCTAATTTAATTTGATTTTATTTTTAATATATATAATAACCGTAATTAAAATTCATAAGATGTAGAAATTATCTGCAATCTGGAGAATATAAGCATTAGCATTTTATAGAAAAACTAAATTCGATAAAACCTTTAAAATAATTAGAATATTAATGATTTTTTTATAATGTATATTGTACGGAAGCCCCATCGAACACTTAATCGGTGAAGCCCATTCGTTTATGCCATAACATTTCTTAGAACAGTTGAGTGTTCCGGAAGAGGTTTTAATTTATTTTATTGTTTGCTGGTATATATAATTTGCTGATGCTATCTATATTCATGGATATTTATTTATTTTTTACTGAAAATATTTATATCTTTGATTTAATATATTGTTTTTTATTGTCATTATTTTAATTTGTTTAAACAATCGAAAATTAAAATTTTTTTATAATTTCAAAGTGTTCTGCAAAAATTTAAATTATGATTTTAAAAAATTCTTTAATTTAATAAATTTAATAATTATCTTTTGATTTGTTCCCAGTTCATTTTTCAGCTGTCGTCATAATATTTTTACACATGTTTTGAATGTTCTAATTTTTTAAATGAACTTAAATTTATATCTTAAATCATTTTAATTTATTATATAATTCAGAAGTTTTATTTTTCTTATTAACTAATTTTCATTTTTTAATAATGAATGGTGGCTTATTAATTATTTTTTATAAAGTTTTTCTATATTTGTTAAATCATTCTTTTTAGATTTATAAACACAAAAAGTAGAAAAATGATTTTGATTTTGTTTATTTAAAATTCTTTAGACGATCTGTGATTTAATTCATATGTTTTAATTTAGTCTTTTTTGTAAATTTTTTAATATTTTTTGTCTTATAATAGCACTGAAATATGCTTAATCTAAATTGAAAACTTTTTTATTCTTTTGGTTATATTTACTATAATTTTTCAATTTATATTTCAGTATGTCACTTAAAAGAAAACATTTTATAAGTTTTAACGTAATATAAATTTTAATTTAGTTTCACTAATACATTTTTCCTAAATTTTTTTTTACTTTGGGTTCGAGCGTGTATTAATGTGTTCGTAATTTTTTTGCATTTTTAATTATGCTTTTTCATTAATTGTTCGTTCATTTTTTCTGATTCATTTTGTCTGATTGACTTTGTTGGAGATTAAATTGTCTATTTATCGTATCCAGTTTGCCAAAATATACTCTTAGCCTTGCAAGATTTTTTTAAACTTATTATTCAGCCATGTGTTTATAATCCCTTCGTTTGATTTAATTTTCTTTTGATTTATAAAAAATTTTTTGTTTTATAAATAACATTTAAATATTAAATAATTTTTTATAAGAATATTTTTTAATTGAGTGATTTTTGGCGTATAAAAGATCGGGTCCAATGTTTTACGTATTAAATAATTTAATGAATTTTTTTTTTTTGAATTTTTAATGTAAATTTTTAATTCTATTTTTTATGTTAATATATTTTTTTTAGTTTTTATTTTTTTACGGGAAAGCCTAACTTTTTGGACCAATTCTCCATACATGAATAAATTAAAATTTATTGTTTTAAATTATCAAAAGTTTCACAGTTTATTTAAATCATTGCACAGTAGCGCAACCTTTCTGCCATATGTGAATTATTAAAATGATTTATAAAGGATTTTAGTAATTTTTGGATTGAATATATTTAATAATATAATTTTTATAATAAGTATAAATTTTTAATTTTTTGAATTGTCAATATATTCAATTTAGCTTTTTATATTATTTCAAAGAAAACTCAAGTCATTAAACTCATGCATTGTATCGTAAAAATTTCCGAATGTCTTCTTGTGAGGACTAGTCGCGATTAATGCCTCGAAATTGTAAGCATTTCACACATTTAGTATTATTAAATTGGATTTGATCATGTTTTAATTGTATCATAATTTTTTTACATTTTATTAGAAACTTTTCTCATATGATAAATAAAATTAATTATATTGGCTTCATTAAAATATATTATGAATTAGAATTTAAGTTTAAGCATTTTCATTAATTTCGTTCATTTGGTCTGATTGACTTTGTTGGATATTAAATTAAATTGGCAATTTATCGTATCCAGTTTGCCAATGCAAGATTATTCGAAGAAACCTTTTAGTTGGCCGTTGCGTGTTTATAATTCGTTCGTTTTATATTTAATTTTCTTTTTTAATATTAATTTTTAGAAATAATTTTTTTAGAAAATTACATTTAAATTATTTAATTATTTTTTGTAAATATTTTTATATATTTTTTATAATTCTTTCTGAATAAATTAACTGTTTAAACTTTAAAAGCTATTGAGTAATTTAAAAATAAATTTTCAATTTATTTATAAATTTCATTTGAATACCTATTGAAAGAATTTTCCATTAGCTTATTTAATTTATTTTATTTTGTTTCATTAATTGACATAAATATTAATTTTTTCATTAACAATTTTTCTTAATAATAATTTTTTGTGATATCTAATATTAATTTTAAAATAATCTGAATTTTATTTTTATTCGTTTTTATTTTTTTTTTAAATTTATTATTAACTACTCTTTATTCTCTTCGCGTTTAATCATTAAATAATGTTTTCAATTAAGAAGAACAAAAATCAATTAAATTAAGTGATGATTAGCCAGCCAACTAATAAAAGACTAATGCTTTCTAATTTTATAAAGATTTATAATCTGTCTAATTTCAATTTATTCTTTAATTAATATGTATTAAACAAATTGTCATTTCGACGAAATAACAAAATATAATTTTTTAATTAAATGAAAATTTGAACAAAATTATATTTCAATTTTTCGATGCTTTTATATCAAAAAAATTAATGAATTGCTTCATAATTTTAATAACCGTGTTTGTGCTTTAAGTAAAATATTTACTTAATTTTATGGTTCTTTCCTGTTATGTGACCGCAAAATTAATTTTTTCAAAAGTCAACAAAGGCGCGCGCAGTATTGCAAAAGGGCGAGGGAAAAGATTAAAATTGTATCAGCGCTTGAATAAATTAGCTATTTACATCGTTCTATTTGGCCAGCGCGTCTTCCTCCTTGCTCACTTCCTCATTTCATCCCCTTCATTCTCCGTCTTTTTAAATATAAATGGCTCTTAACTTCATAAGCCTTTACCAAAAAACCCAAAATGAATCCCAAGCTGCTTTAGGCATTTATGCCTCCCAAATAATTTTGGCGCGCCTTTTATGCAATACTGCGCGCGCCTTTGTTGACTTTTTTAAAAATTAATTTTGCGGTCACATAACAGGAAAGTACTAATTTTATTTTACTTTATAAAGAAAATGGAGCAATTCATATGCAATTTAATTAATTCAAATTTTATTATGATATATCTCAACAGAAGAAAATTTAATAATTTTTAATGTTTATTTACCTTTTTTAATTAAAAAGGATTTTGAACTTCAAACAATTGCTTATTTGTTAGATAAGAATAAGTATGACACAAATATTATTCAGTTTAGTTGAGAAGAGCGAGCAAAATTTTAAATTTATCAGATGGAATTATTATTATTTTATTTTTCTTTAATAATTATTTTCGTTTGTTATTTATAATATATGTTTTGTAATTGAAAGATTAATTTTTAATTTAATGCGAAATTTTATTATTGTTAAATGTTTTTCTTCTATTTTGGTTTTAATTGAGGACCATTATTTCTGGGTTGAACTGTCTAAAAAACAAAAAAATAAATTTTTTTCAAAAATTGAGTGACCAATTTCGTTTTATTGTGATTTTTCCGAGTTGATGAGCACCCTTAAAGGAAAAATAAATAAAATTAATTAATTAATCAAAAATGATGGATTTTTAACGAACAGCAGCAGTTGAGAGATTAAAGGCAACATACAATGCACAGAGCACTTGGAATTATAGCAGTGTACAATACACGAGATAAATAAAGCAATATAAATAAAAAAAAAATGTAAAAATGCGGACCAATATTCCTGGGTTGAACTGTCAAATTAAGAAAAAAATGTTTAAAATAAATTTTAAATAAATTCAATACTCCCAAAATTGAATTAGTGAAGGTAAGCTGATGCAAGGCGATCTGTCTCAATTGGATAAAGTCTTATTTGAAATAACTTTTTTATTTTTCATAGAAGCCCTAAACCAAGCGGAAACTTTTTGATATTTCTAACTTATAATCGATCTGTGAATAATATAAAAGTCAGTTAACGAATTTTATACAAGGAAAATTTTTTTTCGTGTTTCACTTCAAAGTGGTTCTTTCGAAGTTGATTGCATAATTGACCAGATTGCTCTTTAATGGTGATGTTCAACTCGGAAAAATCACCAATAAAACTATTTGGTCATTCAATTTTGAAAAATTTATTATTTTTTGTTTTTCGACAGTTCAACCCAGAAATAGTGGTTCGCAAAAGTCGGTCCGCAAATGTAGGCTAACCACAAAATCAGCGTGGGTTATCCATTGGTTTTTTATATAAATAAGTTTTGTAAACATTTTTTTATAAACATTTTTTTCAAAATTCTTCAATTTAAATATATTCTTATTTTCTTTTATATTTTCAATAATGATAATGTTTCCTTTAATTTTTTTTATCGGAGTAAGCTTTAAAATCAAGTAGCATTCTTTCAAATATTTTGTTATCTAATTTGAATTATTTGTTCTTGTAAAAATCACATTTAAATTAATAATGAAATTCATGTGGTACTAAGTAATATGATAACAACTTTTTATTTGTTATTTAAAAATTCGTAATGATTATTTATTTTTATTAGATATAATTACTTTTTTATAGATTAAATAATTTCTTTTTTCGTACCTTTAATCAAATGTTATTAATTAGATCATTTTAAAAATGATTTTAAACGTTTTTCATAATTTTTAAAAATAAGTTTTTATAAAAGATACAATTAGTTTAGTTTTTTTTTTTAAATTTTGCCCTATTAAATATTTTTAAAATTAAAAGAGGCTCATTTAATTTTTTACTTTTACATCATTGTCGTTATTAAGTATTTGTTTACATTTCTGCACAGAAAAGAATTTAAAGAATAATTTACTTCACTTTTGTATTATTTCTTAATTTTTTTTTCTTATAATAATATACAAGAAATTGGTCTGTTCTCTTTTTTTATATTTCAAAGGATGAAATCTTGGTACAATACGATAGTCCTTTAATTGCGCTATTAGCTTGCCAAATTAAATAAATTTTATCATGTTTTTCAAAAGATATGACAATTTTTCTGGTTTTTTGGCTTTAACTTTTAAAAAACTTAATATTTTTTTGAAATTTAGCATGCTAATAAAAACAATCTAAGGGCTACCGTATGATATCAAGATTGTGCAATTTAGTTGCGTCTGAGAAAAGTTATGAGTTGATTTAGTCAAAATTTTAGCAAATTTTGCACTTTTTGTCCTTCGACCTAGCACCGATGATTATGTTAACGATAATTATTATTGAAATATAATCCTAAAGAAAAATTTGTCTACCTGTGAATTAAAAAATGATTGTTAACCAATTTTCCTTTTTTTGAATTAAAATTTATATCTGTATCAGATTTTTAATAAGTTATTTATTTTTTTAAACTCGAGTTCTTGTTATAATATATATTATATTCAAATATAGATAAATAAGTTTATTTTAAAATTTTATTTATTTGTTTTTAATTTTGGCTCATCACTTACATTTACAAAATTTATAATATCTATTAATATTGATATGTATTTATAATTATGAAACGGAAATAAAGTTATTTTGTAAGCTGAATTAATTATCGTAATTTTACACGTCTAGTCCAATAGGTCGTTTGGTTTTCAACGCCCTTTCGTGGTAGCTTAAATTTTTTAAAATTTAATTTTGTTAAATAAAAATTTTTCTTTTCATAAAATTATAGTGTTAATAGATATTTATTTGGATTTGTTTTTCCCAATTTTTCCGAATCTTCTGACCTTAATTGTCAAAAAGACTTTGTTTTATTGCTTTTCTTTAATGTTTAATGTACAAATGTTTTTTATTTTATGTAATGAAATAAATTATCTTCCTAATATTTTAATTTTTAGTTCGAACTTTTGCAATAACTTATAAATTATTATTTTTTTTTAATCTTTGTACTTCGCATTAATATTTATTTTCTTTATATTTCATTACTAAGTATTTGCTTTTCAACTAATTGATTGTTTACTATTAAAAAATTTTCTGCACATAATTTTTTTAAATCTGATTATGTACGAAATTTTTGATTTGATTATTATAATAGTAGGTAATAAGTTAATCTTTTTTAAATTTTTTAATTACCTAGCAATAAGATTTGTGATTTATTCAAAATCTAAATAATCAATCATTTAAATGGTTTTCATTCTTTCATTTATATATAAAATATTTTTATAGCTGCACAATGATTATTATCTTGTTTTTACTTTTAAAGATTCACTGGTATTTTAATGAATTTCTTATAGTAAAATTATTTATATCTTATTGATTAATTTTAATTATTTTTAAATGGATATTATGATTTTTTGATTTTTTAATTTGAATAACAATTATTTTTTTATCACATGTTCCGGACTCAGAAAAAGTGTTGCGTTACCGGTACATTGCTTTTAACAATAACATTGTATCAAAGAATAATTAATAGCACAAAAAATTATTTATTAAATCAAACACACATATTATGAAGGTGCAAATATTTTAAAATAGATTTTTTCATAATTTTATTATTTCATTTACGATATTTAATGCATTATTAAAAGCGTGATTTATAACAAAATTTATCTTTTTATAAAATATCTACAAAAAAATAATTTTTTATCATTTTTTAATGTACTAAATTAAATTAATTAAGAAAAAATTGACTTTTCATTTTTGAAAAGCTATCCTTTTTGACTTTATTTATTATGATAAAAGTATTTTTCAATTTATGATTTTAATATGTTTTATTTTTACTTATATTTTGTTTATTTAACAGGATCATTCAATAAATTTATTAATTAAAAGATTTTACTTAGGAATTTATTGAAAATCATTTCATTTATTAATTTATTATATTTTCAATACTAATATATAATGGTTATTATATAATGATGTGACGTAATTTTTTGTTCTAAATTATTTTTGCTTCGCAAAATAGAAATATTTAAAATTGATCGTCGCCGTATAATATTAAGCGCACCTATTTAAAGATTTTCAATTTTTTGCTTGAATAAAAAAAGAAAGACAGAGTATTTTTGAGAAAAAAGAAATCAATTAAGCCCGGGGACAAATGAGCGCCACGCCGATAGGGCGTTTGTTCATATTTGTACGGTAATTTATTTCAATACGTAAAATAGCACGATTTTGACCGGGAATTTCGTAAAATTCCATTTGAGATAAATAACATTTATTTCCCCTTGTGATCAACTCGTTTTCTCCTTTATTGAACAATATATTTTTTAATAATTGTAAATTAATTTATTTATTTTCTTTTATTGTTGTATTTCACTTATGGTGCGTAAAGGAAATAATTTGATTTTTTTAAAATCTGAATTTTTATAATTAATTTATAGTTTAATTTAGTCACAATGAAATAAATAAAAATAATTAAAATATTTTTGTTCGAGCTATTTAATTTTCTATAATTTAATATTAAATTCTAATAAATTTTAATTTAAACTTTAATTTTAAATTTTGAACTAAAAATTCATTTAATCATTAAAGTCTATTAATGAAATTTCTCCATATTTTTACCTCTTTGCATTGAAATTTTAGCTAAAATAATTCTTAGGTATTTCATAAAAATATTCTTTTTCAGAATTCGTGCTCTTCACGGTTATATGACTATTACACTTTAATAATTTCTCTTTATCTGTTTATCACTTATTTTAATGATCTTTAATAAAAATAATGAAAATCCATTTATTTTTAATTGTAAAAAGTTGCTTTAATCGAAATAAATTTGTATAATGTTGTTTCATGCTAGCCGACAATTGTTTTATTTTTTATTTTTGAAGATATGATCAAATGCATTGAATTGACTAACATATTTAAAGTTTTTTAATATAAATTTAAACCAACTTTTTATTTCTTCTATTTTCTTTTCCAGGCTGCAACTTAATTTCTCTTGTTGTTTGGGCAATCCAATTTTTCTATATTTATAAATGCATTCATTCTTTCTGTTTTGTGTTACTTTTGAATATTTAGCTTACGATAATTTCTTTTTTTGTTTATCAAAATAAATATAATGAAGTAAATTAAAATTTTATTATGAATTGTATAGGTTTTGTTTATTTAAATGTGAATTTTTTGAAATTTTATAAGTTAGTTCTATTTTACAATAAAAGTAAAATAAAATTATCTATTTTTTCTTTTATTAGCTTATAACTGTATCTTTCTTGGTTTTCGAAATTCTTTTGATATGAACTGACATATTTTTTTAATATTTTATTAGATTTACTTTATCATAATAAAATATTATATTTTTTAGAGCTATTTAATTACATTTAATTTTTAATTTATTAATGCAATTTATATTCAGATCACCAAATGATTTATACTTTTTAAGGATTAAAAAGAAGTGTTTTTTATAGAATTTGATTAAATCAATTATTTCTTTTTTATAAAAATATGTTGTAATAATAAATAAATGTTCAATTAACATTTGCCGCTTTGAATATTTTTCGAACCATTTTTCTGCTGTGAAATTATATTTAAATTGTTGACAATGAAGATGTAAAAATTTCATATGATCTTGTTAATAATAAGATGAAATGATACTAGTAAATTAAATGACTTCCGCTTTTATTTTTGTAAAATGCTTATTTTTTAAAATATTGAAGGCTATTATATATTTATATTTAATAATTGTGAATAAAATAAATTCATACTGATGCTTAAATCATTTAATTTTTAAATCTAATTATTTTTTCATTCATTTAATCAATTCTTATGTGCGTGAATTAATAAAAGTTTTCATTTCTTATGCTGCTGCTGAAAATTTTGGGGTCGATTCTTAGGAGTATTTTTCTTTTCTTTTATTTAAGAAATTTTTTCAAAAAAATATTGAATATTGAAAAAAGTGACAAAACGCCAAATATTGAGTTTTAATTATTTTAGTGACGAAGCGCCAAATAGTGATTTTTAGCGACCGATAGTAACATGAGAAATCACTAAAAAATCACTTCCCTACTGATAATTAAATTATTTTTTATAATGATTATTTTGGTTTTTTAATTACTAATTTTTTTATCTACTATTTGAAGTATATTGTAAATTTCATCATTATTTTTTGGTTTATACCAAAATTAAAAAAAAATTACTTGCGAAATTCAATAGAAATTATTATTTACTTTAATTTTTATTTTATATGTACAAATTAATTATCGTTTCTTTTCTTAAAAATAATTGTAAACAAGCTTATTTAATATTTTTTATCTCTTTTTGCCCTTTTCTCACGTCGGTGTAAGTCGAAATCCGTTGGAGTTGATTTGGGGTTTTTTTATTCACTTAAATTTGTATTATATAAATAAAAGTTTGTATTTGTTTTTTACTAAATTTTATGTATTTGCTTTCTTATCATTTATCATTATGTATTTATAAAATATTCTTCAATTTTTTAAAACTATTTTATAATTATTTTTTAAATATTTTATCAAATGTATCTATTAGTATTGTAATTTTAATAGATAAAAGAATCCTATTTCAATTAAAGTGATTAAGGATTCGATTTGGCAACTTTTTTTTCGTTAATATTTTATTTTAATTTTATATAATCGATTTTTCTTAAGATTAAAATTTTCCTTTTTGTTCATAGGTTTTTGGTTTTTTTATTATTGTTAACATAGGTTTTGCTAAAGAAATCTTAAAAATGGAAAAATTTTACCAACTCATGCAAATTTTAACTTTTAAATTTATCTAAATAATATTCAAATTTCTTCAACTACTTTTTCATTGATTGTGCTACAAACAAATAAGAATTGAAAAGCATTTTTACCCAAATAATTTTTCAATTATTATTTTTGCTTAATCTTTTTTAATTGATTTGATTTTATGAAAAATTGTCATTCCTTCAAAATTGTCATCTCCTCTCCTAAGCCACCAAATTGCTTATTAAGCAGCTTCACTCCCTTTTAAACGGTGCTAGGTCGAACCGAAAATAGTCTCAGTGTGGGCGAACCGAAAATGGTCTCAGTGTGGGCGAACCGAAAAATTGTCTCAGTGTGGGCGAACCGAAAATAGTCTCAGTGCGGGCGAACCGAAAATAGTCTCAGTGTGGGCGAACCGCAAATAGTCTCAGTGTGGGCGAACCGCAAATAGTCTCAGTGTGAATAAAAAGATTTAAATTTAATTATACGATTCACTAATTCATATAATTATATAAAAAAATAATAGTGTGTAAATCAATAATTCCCAACACGTATAATTTTACGAGCTACGTAAATAAAAAAAATTAATATGCATATGATGGATTTTATATGTTAACGCAAAAAATAAAAATATAATTATAATTTTATCTGTTAGTTGTATTTATTTTTCATAATATTGCTATAATTTAGAAAAATGAATAAAATTTTTATTTTAAAACTTATAATTTTATTCTTATTTGAATATTCTACAACCAGCAAGTCTGGATTTGAAGAATTTATAAAAAATCACGAAGCTATTGAACTCGTCAAAAGCTACCAAAATAAAGAAATTAATTCCATAATAAAACTCCATGAACAAATGCAATTGAAAGGGATTAAGTTAAGCTTATGTACGTTGAAACGTTACTTGGCCAAACTAACTGTCGTTTCCGCACACACAAACAAAAATGATTCTTACACAACTGATGCCCCAATACCCGAGATCAAAGCTGAAAAATGTTTCTCACGAGATTTAACAAAAACTGTTTTTATAATTGGAAAGGAACCGAACTGGAGGAAATACCGTCGAATGAATGACAAAAATGAGGACATATATATTTCTTGTTCAAAATGTCTCTATTTAAGTGAACAAGAAAAAAATGTTAATGTTAAATCAATTGTTTCATCAGCAGTTTTGCGACAGGGGAAAAATCTCGTTATGTTGCACTCTAAACATAATGCTAAGTGTAAGCCAGAAGAGTTAGAGAAAATTGAAGCAGAACAAGTCGATAGAGAACAAAGGAAAGAACATTTGAAGTGTGAGTCAGAAGGCAAAGTCATTTGGCGTCAAGGCTTATCAAAGGTACGAGAAACTGACTTAAAAAACGATACAGATCCGTTGGATGAAAATTCGATTTCGAATAATTATCCTTCATGGATATCAGTTCGTCGTGCTTACAACCGAAAGAGGCAACAGCAACAAGGCACCGATTCTAATGACCCTTTTGATGTCCCCGAAAGATTACAATTAACGAAATTAGGATCACTCAAACTATTAATGGGAAAAACAATTGTTGGAACTGAATGGATGATATATAAAAATCGGGATATTGGAATTATGCTTTTTGCATCAAAAATTCAATTAGAAGCTGCTAAAAATTGCAAATTAATGGTAGCAGACGCTACATTTGAGATAGCGCCTAGAGGATTTAGACAAATATGGCTTATTCATGGACTGGTAAAAATCATTAAAAATTAAGCATAAAAATTGAATAAGTTAATAATTGTTGAAAAATAAAAAAATATTTAAATGTATAAATATTTTAGTATGAAACCAATGAAGGAAACGAATGGGTAGTTCTCGCATTTTCATTAATGGAACGAAAAGATCAACTCTCTTATGAAACTATTTTAAAAGAACTTTCTGATCGTTGGGGAAACGAAACAATAGAACAAATCGAACGGATACATGTTGATTACGAAAAAGCAGAAATCAATGCTTTTATTAAATTCTTTGGTCAGCAAAAAATATACGGGTGTATTGTTCATTTTATACGCGCTGCTTTGCGACATATGCAAACGGAATTACCAAGACTGTGGAGGGAATATATAAAAGAGAAAAGTGAAAATGGACCAATCTATAAGTATATCAGAAGGCTTTTAGCTTTACCTATTTTAAATAAAAACGAAATCCATCGAATATGGCCGCACATAAAAAATTTTGTAGTTGAAGAAGATTTAAAAGAAAACTTAAACGGATTTCTTCGTTACTTTGATAAAGAATGGATTAGAAAAATTGAACTAGGAAATTTGTGGAATTTTAATAAATTGTCGAGAACCCGGGGTACAAATCCAGCAGAAGCATGGCATTCTGCCATTAAAAAGTTTGTAATAATAATAGCCCATCATTAACATTTTCCATTAACACCATGTATGCTGTAGGATATCAGATATCCAACCACCGCCGATCCGACCACAATTGGTATCAAAACGAGAGCTGCAATACCTCCAATTGCTAAAACAGTGAGGATAGCACGACGATGTACCGGTTTTTGTTCGATTTTGACACTTTGGTAAAGTATAAGGTACAAAAATAAAATTTTTTTGATTGGATGCATTGTTGCGATTGGGAGGGATTATTTAATTAAATTTTTTGAATTATAGATTAATAAAATTAGCTTAAATACTCAGATTTTACTATGACATTCTTATGTTATCAATTTTCGCTATTTCGGGAATCAAAATTATAAAATCTTTACATGAAATGCAAAGAAAATTAGCACCTTATCAATTGTGTTCAATTAATTTGTGAATTTTCCTTTTCTAGTTTTGTAATAAAAATTATAAATTCTTTACATGAAATGCAAAGAAAATTAGCACCTTATCAATTGTGTTCAATTAATTTTTGAATTTTTCCTTTTTTAGTTTTGTAATAAAAATTATAAATAAAAATTAAATCGAAATTATATTTACAGTTCAAAATTAATATTTTAAATTAAATTTTTATTTTATCAATCACTGAGCTTTTTTTGTGGAACGACTCACCACGGTGGAAAATTAAAAAAATATAATTATATGATTTAGTGAATCGTATAATTAAATTTAAATCTTTTTATTCACACTGAGACTATTTGCGGTTCGCCCACACTGAGATTATTTTTCGGTTCGCCCGCACTGAGACAGTTTTTCGGTTCGCCCACACTGAGACCATTTTCGGTTCGCCCACACTGAGACTATTTTCGGTTCGTCTCACCACGCTTTTAAACACCGGTAAATAACTAAATATGAGTATGGATAATGAATGGATTCGAAATAATAATCTGTAAAAAATCCGATAACAACAATATTTATTTCATATTAAAACCGCAACAAAAATAGTGATAATTTTGTAAAAAAAAAAAACAATTAGTGAAAATTATTTAAAAATTAAATTTTTTTAACTAATAAAAAATATTTTTTTTCTTATTAAAATGGAATTTATATATAATTCTAATTCAGTTCAGCAAATCTTTTCATATTTTGGATATTCGAATGAATGAAAATAAATATTCGGGCGACAATTAATAAAGAATAAAAACAATACTTATATTACAATAAAAAATAAATTTTACAGAACTTACACTCTAATTTTTGAAAAAAATAATAATTTACTTGTAACCAAACAATATTTGAAAATAATTATGTTTTATTCTTTTAATAGGGTTGCTCCCCTCCCCGAACTCCTCGGTCCCCGATCCCCGACATTTTTGGGCCTATTCCCGCCCCGACGCCCGACATGTCGCTCCCCGAGGTCCCCGGCCCCCGACTTTTTGCCCCCCGACTCCCCGACACTAATTCGGGGAATTGGGGACTCCGAGCGTTATAAAAAAATTTTCTTAATAAAATTAATTAAAGATTTCCGAAAAACTTTTCGGCGGCGCCTATCGGCACCGCCCCCGCCCCTAAACTCCAATTTTTTTTCAAAAAATTGTTCCAAAACTGCAAAAATTGGTATTTTTAGAAAAAATCTGTAAACAAATTGCAATTTTCAAAAAAATTTTCCTCGCGGCTCCTAACAGCATCGCTGCCCATCTCCCCTTCTGTCCCTAAAAGTTTTTTTTTTGAAAAAGAGCGCCGCAAAAAATGGTGGTCAAATTCGATGTTGAAACGGGTTCGCAAAAATTACGGTTAAACCCCACCCCTTTCCACGTATTTTTAAACCAGAGCTTCCATCGAAAATTTTTCAAAATATTAACATAAATATGATATATTTTGCAACATTTTTCTAATCAGTTTTTTTTACAATTTATTCGATCAAAAATGTATCAAATTTTATATTTTTAGTCTCCTATTATCAATTTGGTCATTCCCCGGTCGGTGTCCCCGACCCCCGACAATTGAGCTCCTCCCCACCCCGACCCCCGACATGTCGCCCCCCGCCGAGGTCCCCGGCCCCCGACATTTTGCCTCCCGAGGGGTCTGGGAGCAACCCTAGTTTAGACATTTAATTCAACTGCCAATTGCTTGGATTTTTTTTATTCTTATTGAAAATTATATTTCATTTTAATTTTCGATTTATTGGCATTTCCATGTGTTTAATTTGGTATTGTATTTTCGGAGTCTTAATTTCCTTGATTTTTCCTAAATAATAATATATTTTTTTCAAATAATGATCAAATATCACAAATGTAATTTAGATTTAAAAGATTTAAAAAACATTTTAGATAGGCAATTATCCAACTATTTACATGATAAACTCAAGTAAATATGGTTAATTAATTTTGGTTTTTTTTTGTCACAAAAGTATTAAATATTTTTTGCATTCATTTATATGAATTATGCATTAATTTAATAAATTTTGTTTTTTGTGGTCCCCTCTTAAAAGAATTTTTTTAAATTATTTTTATAAATCAATAAATAGCATAAGAAATTACTCCAAGCAATTATCGCGGTTTATTGCTTATATTTATTATTTTCTGATAATAACTTGTCCCGTGTCATTTGTGGTGTTACGCTGTGATGGTGATGCCCATTTTAGGAAATTTTTGATTTGAGTATATAAAGGAAAGATAAAAAATAATTATTATTTTTTAATTAAATGTCTTTCCTGTAAAAATTATTAAAAAGTTTTTATTTAAAAGATATCAATAGCGTAAATTAAAGTTAAATTTTTTATGATTTTTACTGTAAACGATTTAAAATAATTTTATTGAAATTATAATTTTATCTTCCAGCTTAATTGCTTTCTATGATTATTTTTTAAAAATTAAAGTTAAATTTATTACATATTTATGTACATCTTTTAGTTAAATTTTGTTTTATTTATAATTTTTTTATAGTGAATATTTGCTGAGGTATGA
Source organism: Heterodera schachtii (assembly GCA_023374025.1). Taxonomy (NCBI): domain Eukaryota; kingdom Metazoa; phylum Nematoda; class Chromadorea; order Rhabditida; family Heteroderidae; genus Heterodera; species Heterodera schachtii. The sequence goes on from SIJG01000004.1 coordinate 2,573,054, forward strand.
CTGAAAAATTTTTTAGCTCAAAGATTAATATTCAATGTTTAAAATTATAATTTAATTTAGATTTTTTTCTTATTTTTTTTTGAATAAACTTTTTGTTACAAATATTTTTGAGCTTTTATCTGACTTTTATTCACCCATTTTTTTAACTTAAGGGAAATAAATTTTTACCAAAATTTATGAAATTAAAAACGAATTGTTTAAAAATAATAAAAGATAACTTTGATCTTCAATTAGCAAAAATTTTATTAGTTTATACAATTTAAAATTAGTAAATTTTAGCTTTTAAATATTTAATAAATGAAGAAAATTACGTACATGAATAAGAAAAAGGTAACATATGTCTAAATTGGCAAAATATTAAAATTTAACTTGTAAAAAAGTTTTAAAATAAACAATTAAAAAATGCCAATTATTTATTAAATGTATTTTTATTATGATTAATATTTTAGGCTTTTATTAAATTATTTAATTAAAATTAATTATGCAGTACACGTTGACATATTATTAAAGATAAAGATATTGAAAACAAAGCATTCAAAGTTTTACATCCCAACATTACAACAAATAAAATAATGAGCAAAATATTAGAAATTTTATAATATTTAGCTCGAATTTATTAAATAATTTTAGTTTTACTTTTTCTATTTTCTATCAAAAGTTTAAATTTGTGTAAAAAAAATGATACAATTATTCATTTAGTCAATTATTCTCATTTCCAAGTAAAGCATAAATCAAATTTTTTATTGAAAAATATTCAATTTAATATTTAGATAAAAAAACTTTTAAATCATACAAATGATGACCGGATGTTATGTTGATTCTATTTGGTGGGATAAGATATTTGAAAATTAATTATCTAAAATTCTTTATTATTATTTTTTTTTGTGTTTATCTTTTTTTAATATTCTTTTGAATGATTCATTATTTTATAGTCTTAGGCAAAGATAGTTTAATTTATTTTTATTGATTTATTTTTCTAATTATTATTTTTATTTATATTTCCTCACCTTTGAATCTTTTATAATAATGTATATATTTTTAAGATAAAGGTTGTAGAAAAGGTTAAAACTAGAATTTTTTGTATAATTTTTGTTAAATACAAAAATATTGGTTCGATTTTTTAACAACGCCGATATTCTATATTAATAAATGCATTTTTTTACATTTATAAATTATTTTTAATGCAATAATAAAATTATTTTAATTTTTAAATTTATAAGTAAGGCAATAATTTTAGGAGGCAAAATCTGTCTTTTTATTATTAATTTTTTAATTTTCTAATCATTAATCATTTTTAGTTAACTTTTAAAAAGCATAACAAATTATTATGATGTTGCTCTTTTATTAAATGGTTAAATAAATTTCATGAATAATCGTTATTAAGAGTTTTTCCTTCATTTTTAGAGTAATAATTTAATTTTTCGAAAATTTGGGTAATAAATTAATATTATTTAATTTATTCTTTAAACTTTTTTAATTTATTATTGAAGTATTTAATATTGATTAAATATATTTTTAAAATTTTAGAATTTCTTTTAAGTTCAATTGTAAATATTACTTTTTTAAAATAAAATTAAGTGTTTTTCTGTAGATTTTTTCAATTATACAAATCAATCCAATATTGTTTTATTGAAAACTAATTTAATATTTGATAAACTGATTTTAATATTTGTTTATAAACATTTTTCCAACTATTTACTATTCAATTTCTCTTGTTTATTCCGAGGTAAATCAATAAAGGAACAGAAGATTAATTATTATTATAAATTATTTCAAGATAAACAATTATTTTATCTGAAATATGAGTCATTTTAATTAATAATTTATTAACATTATTTTTCTCTTTGCTTTGATTTATTATTCAGAACTCACAAAGAATTCAAATAATGTATTCATTTATATGATTTACTTTCTTTCCTATTTTATAATATTTAATGCCTAAATTACAATAATTTTATTCTGTTATTTTATTTTTGTGTGTTTTATTTCTATTTATTCACATGATCAGTAGGAGCAATTTCCGGCTAATTTTGAGTCGCGGATTATCACTTGGGAAAAATAAAAAATAATTTTATTTACTTGGATTTTTTTATTGATTTATTTGAATAATTATGTTTTTAATTTGTTTTTATGCCTATTTAAGAATTTTGTTTTTCAAAATTTTAAATTTTTTATATTTTATTTTTTCTATAACTCGTCACCTTAAACTGTTCTTTATATTTTCTATTTAAATTATAATGATCTATTTTTTCTTTTTCCGCTGTTATCCTATATATTTATAAATTAATTTTGTATTGTGTTTTAATGTATTTTCATTAATATTACAGTTTAAATTTTTAATATACTATATAAGATACGATATTTAATAGAATAAGATGAAATTGATAAAAAAATTTTTTCCAAAAAGTTGACAAAAATGCTAGGTTACTTATAAAAAATTCACAATATCAGAGTCACTAAAAAATCCGAAATACTTCACGCTAGCTGAAGTTTAGATTTTCAAAAGAATTACACCAGGTTCATCGGGTCACTCCTCCATGGAGATCTAAAAACCTGAAAATGGCTTGAAATTTGGAAAATTTTCGAAAAATGTCTAGCGGGTTTTAAAAATATTGATAAAATGATCTTAATCAAATTTGGTTTTTTTTTTAGTTTCTCAATTGCTTCAAATTAAACCAATTAATTTGATTTCGTTTTAGTAACAATTGTTGTTGGCGTTCATTTATTGAAATAATAACAACATATCGAAGGTGCCTATTTATCGGTTTGTCCAAAAACCTATGCTTTTAATTATTAAAAATTAAATAATTTTGAATTTAATAAAATTCGAAATTTATGAACAAAACATTTAATTTTTTAACTATATTCTTTAAATTAATTTTTCCCATCAATATAAACTTAATTAAGTTTCAAAATAATATTTTTTTTTCTTCATAATTGTTTTTTGAAAAAATTTAAAATTATTAAATCGATTTTTTCGAATAAATGTTTTCGTATACTTTCATAACAGGGGTGTTGATAGTTTCATGTTCAATTTTCAAACCGTGAAACGTATAACGTGGTGGCTAAACCCCCGTTTGACCCCCACACGAATAGATTTTTTTTCATTATTCCTATTTAAATTTTTATTTAAATAAGTAAAAGTAAAAATGTTTTAAATTTAATTAAATTCACAACAACCAAAAATAAATAAAACATTTCTTTCCTTTTTAAAACATAGCAAAAATCAAAAAAAAAGGTTGTTTCTTTTAGATAGAAAATTTTTTGATTTCGTTGAAAATTAACCGGCTTCCAAAACTATAATATTGACATTTTTTAGGATAGAATTTTCCTGCCAAAACGGGCCATTTTTCAAATCTAACGGTGCGCGTTTCTGCAACGCCGAAACCCATTCTTCAAAGACACTTAGCCTCGCCATACCAATCTCTTGTAATTAGCAAAAAATGGAATTTTTTTCTCAATTAATAAATTCGTTAAAAAATTATAAAAAATATATTTAGCCCAGAAATTCTCATTTTATTTCAAGAACCTCACCACTATCAAATATTACGACTTTAAGCGATCGTTTTATGTTTGCAAATCCTTACTCACATAAATCATATTAGGTTTACCTCGTTAACAACTTTTAAAAATGTTAATTTTCAACTGCATCAATGCAAATTTTTTACGATTTTTCTCTCATCCGCCAAAGGGTTAAATGAATCTAAAAGGAGAGAGTGGCGCAGGGAGTGAACGGAAGGGGCGGTCCCTCCCTCTGATTGGTTGAGCCAATCGCACCTTACAGTAACTACACATACATACTAATATTTCAATAAATAACGATTTATAATTGCTGAATTAATGTTTTTTTTATGTAACTGAGTAAAAATTTTGTTATTTTATTTTTTAAATATTTTTTATATTAAATTTTTTATCTGTGATTTATCACTTTAAAATTTTGTTTAATCAACTTGTGCAGCGAACGTGTATGTTGATCGCGGATTCTGCTGACATTTTTAAGATGTTTTTATTGATTATAAAGAAAATTTTTTGTTTATAAAATTTAATAATTTTAATTAATAATTTTGTTTTTTTTAATAAATTTGTTTCTTTTTTAATTAATTTTTTTTAATGTTAATGTTCCTTTTTTTGGTTATTTCATGATTAATTTAGATTTTTTGTTTTAAACGTTTTTTGATTTTGGTTTTTGCTAGTTGCATATTTGAATTATCAAATGTATTCAAATATTCTTTTTTTTTTGCCAATTTTATTTATTTTAGGTAAACAAATGGTGTCCTTTGTCGTTCTCTTTTTTTTATTTGTACTTTATTTTTTAATGTTGCTAGTTGGAAGTAATTTCTTTTAGTCATTAGCAAAAATAAATAAATAAATAAATTATTATTTCTATTTAATTTTTAGCCTTTTTAAAATTTTAATTTTTGAAAAATAAATTTTGGAAATTCGAAAAGTTTTTCATTTTATTAGTGAATTTGCGGATATAATGAATGAAATAAAGAAAATTAAATATTTTATTTTTTATTAATAAATCAGTTCAAAATCTCATATCTCGGGGGCCGGAAACAAATTATCGCTTGCTTTAAATTCAAATTATAATCGGCCGAAGAAATATGGTTTCTCTTTTACATTAAAAATATAGTTTAGGCTTTTTCAAATGCTTTTATTCATAAATATAGGTTTTATAAAATTTTGAAAAATTCGAAATTTCTGCGCACATAAAACGCACAGATAAGCACGAAAAACGCATTTTCCGCTTGGATTGGGGTGTCTACGATTACTTTTATAATGCCTAACTTTGTCTATTTTGGACTTTTTGTGCTTAATGCCTATTTTTGTGCCTATTCGGGGATTTTTGTGCCTATTTCGCCATTTTTGGTGACTTTTTCAGGCTTTTCGGAAAAATCCATAACAAAAATGCAATAAAAAAATGAAAAATATACCCCTGAGAATCGACCCGAAAAAATTTCAGAAAATACACCCCCTAAGATTTGAAAAATTTTCACAAAAATTGATTCCTAAATTTAATTATTTTTCTTATAAATATTTTTGATTTTAAAAATTGTCCTTTTTCGAAAAACTTTAAAACAATGGAAATATAAGCAAATTAAGTTTTTTTTAATTTAAGTTTTTACGTGATTTGCTACTTAAAATTTTTTGTTTATTAGCTATAAATGTGCGGGATCTTTTTGAGTTGAAAGATGATGGATATTAAAAATTATGGAATTTGTTTTACTTTTTAAAATGCATATTAATATAAAAATTTCAAATTCTTGTTTATTATTAATGATTATTATAAGGATAAATAAATAAATTATTTAAATAAATGTTATTTAACTAATCATTTCAAAAAATTATTTATTTAAGACTTTTTTGTAATAAATGATATATTGTGAGAAAATAAAAAATAATATTTTTAGCAATATTTGTTATATTCTTTTTATATTCACTTCAAAACTTGTACATTCTCATCTCCAAAACGTGATTAATTTTTCACAAAATCGCTTTGATGGTTCAAAATTAAATTTTTTATTTATTTTTAAATGCGTATTAATATAAAAATTTAAAGTGGGGTTTTTTATTATAAAAATATTTTATTGATTTAATGTTTTTTGAAAGTCATGGTTTTAATTCTCATAAATAAAATTTCATAAATAAATTAAAAGGATAAATAGATAAATTCTTTAAAAATATATTTAATTAATTATTTCAAAAAATATTTGTTCATTACTCTTTTATTATAAATGATTTTTTGTAAGAATTAATAAAAAATTAATATTATTTATCAAAAGAATAGATTTCTTTTTAGATTTACTTTATACATTATAAATTGCCAATAAATAAATTTTTATTCAAATTTTATTTTTTGTTTTAATATTGCAGATTCCACTGTGTTTCCGATGTCTTATTTATTATACCTTTAAATGTATTTTTTTTACTTATACACCCAATTGGCCATATTTTATAATTTCTTTGTTAAGGATTTAATTTATTTTAAATTATTTTTGATTTTTAAAATAATTTATTTTTTAAAAATTTACATTATTAAATACTTTTCAAATAAAATTTTATTTTGGCCAAAAACATTGAAATATTGTTATTTGCAAAGGTTCTATCGTATTTAATAAACATTAATTTTTAGGGAATTCGCTTTTAATAACTGGCTATACGATAAATATGTTCATAGTAAGTATTTTATGTATGAATTAATTTAAATAAAAATTGAATTATTGTACTTCTTTCCCGTTACTTTGGTCCAAAAGTCGATGTTCATCCTCCGCCGGATTCAACGTGCTTTTATATTTAATTTTATTGCAATAAAATTAATTTGCAATTGTAATTCTCCTTTTTCGATAAATTCTCATTCCAAAAATTAAATTATAAATTTTTTATTTAATCTAATTTTTTACTTTTAATGAAATATGACATTTAATTACATAATAAATAGCTGCTTTTCTTTGTAATTTAATTTAATTTATGCAAATTCTAAAAATTATTAATTTACTTTAATACGATTTTTATTGTATGGCCATCGACTATTTTATTTACAATTGTTTTTGATTTTATTTATTTACGACTGTTATAATTCTTAGAACGTATTGATAATTATTTTCATGAATTGTTTGTTCATTTTATCTGATTAATGTTTATTAACATAAAGTAACAAGATTAATTAAAAATAGGATCATTTTAGAGTAAAAACATGAATTATAGCAGTTTTTGGCAAAAAGAACTATTTTTTTTGGCATTTTGGAGTCAAAAAATGGGCTGAATAATTTTGTACTGACCTTTGTGATTATAATTATAATTTTTGTTTGAATTTTAATTTGTAACCATTTCGTATATTATAATAAAATTAATACATAATTCTTCTTACCAAAAAATAAGAATAAAAATTTTGTGTTTTAAGTATTTCACTTGCTATTTTGTTACTATTGGGTGCCGGTTTGTTGCTGGCGTTTATTTTCGATATAAAAATTTATAGACGAATATTCGTTAGTTTTATTATTATAAAATTAAAAGAATATATTTTAGCAGAATTTGGCCTTTGAATTTCTCTGATTAAAATAATAAACTAAAATTATTTCAATATAAAATAAAAGATTTTTTATTATTGCGCATTCTTCATATTCAAATGATAAAATTTTCCAATTATTATAAATTAAATTTTTTCTTTGAATTTAATTAATTGTATTCTTCAGGTGATTTTTTTAGTATATAAAATTTACTTTAAATATATGAGTTATTATTAATCTTCATTATTTTGATCATTAATATATGTGCTTAATAATATGTTTAATTCTAATGTTTAGATTTTTTGAAAATTTAACAAAATTTTGGTTATTCCAGATTTTAGGAAAATAAACATTCATTCAATATAAATTTATTTTTCATCATTTATTAAATGATTCCTAATTTTTAATAAATTTTCTTAATTTTGAATTAAGCCTTAATTATAGTTTATTTTGTATCGGAATGTTATTTAAAAAAACACGTCAAAAAATATATTTATTAAAGATACAGGGTTTTTTATATCGCCGTCATTGTCACTTTGGGGCTGTTTTCCATTTTTGCTATTCGTAAAATCCGCAACTTTAGCTATTTTTTCGACAAAACATGGTATAACTTTGCTAAAAAAACAATAAATTTTACATTTTTGGTATCATTCGAACTCGAAGCTCTTTTTTTTGGCTTGCTAAACTTCAAAAAAATTATCAAATTTAACAAAAGTTATTGCAGAAATAGTATTTATTTTCATACAACTTTTTTAAAAATTGACCAATTTTTTAAATTAGGCTAATAGAGAAAAGGCTGGGCTATCGAATGATACCAAGAATGTAAATTTGATTTATGTTAAGCAAAGTTATGACATATTTTACGAGATGACCCAGCACGCAAATATGCATGCACATTGTGATACTTAATTTCTTCTTATTTATTCACAATTTTATAACAGTATTCTCTTAAGTCATTTTATTTTCTTACATAATAAGTTTATGATCAAAAATATTAGTGATATTTTAATCTTATTGTTGTTTTTTGAAAAATACATAAATATTGTAAACATTTATTGGCTTTTTATAAATCTTTCTAAAGGTTTAAAAATTAATTTGAATTTATTTTTAATTTATTTATTGATATTTATCTTAATTTTAACTATGCCTCGCATAGGTCCTCGTCCAAAAAGAATTTGTAATTGCCTCAGCAATAATAAGCACTTAGCGTATTTCTTCACTTGGTCTTACTTTTAAATAAATTTTTATTATTTTAAATATACATTTGTTAGTTGTTTTTATCTTGTATCGATTTTGTTCGTTGGGAATTTTTATACTATTTTTTAGATTATAATTTAAACGAATTTTATTTTTTAATTTCAATTTTTGCACTCTCTCGGTGTAATTGAAGAACTCTTTATGGTCGGCTTTAAAATTATTTAAAATTTTTTTATCATTATTTTCAATCTTAAAATAATTTATATTTTTTTCTCATTTTTAAATGTATATTTTTGTTTTTACCAAATTGTCAATTTTTTATGAATTTTATATAATCCTATAATTTTTTATGCTTATATTATTATTAAAATTTTATTCCAAATAATTTTTCGAATAGGTTTTTTCATTTTCTACAATAATTTTAATTTTCATTATTTTTATTTTTGAAATTTTTTGTGACAATATTTTATTTCTAAATATCTAATTTTTAATTTCTTATTTAACCCTTTTGACATATTTATAAACAGAATTATAATTATCTAAATTTCTAATTTTTACTTTTGAAAAAATTTACAAATTTTGGTTTTCATAAAAATTATATGAATATGTATGTTTCCTAATTGTATAAATTTTATTTTGGCATAATTTTGAATTTTATAGTTTTTTTTTTACTTTAACCTCCAAAAGAGGTTCTATATAGTCATAATTATTTATGAATTTTGTAATTAGATTCTTTGTTTTGTTTAAATTAATGTTCATTTATATGGAACGAATTAAAAAATTGTGAAAAGCAATATTTATTACCGAAAAAGTCTCTTATAATTTTAATTATTTTGTCCAAAAATCACTCAACTAAATCTGTTGATTCAATTGCAAAATTATGAACAAAAATTAATTTTTTTAGAATAAAATACATAAATAAATTTTGATAATGTTTCAAGCAGCAGTCATTTCAGACAGTTCGACCAATACATTTTCTAATAATGATGCTTTTTTACTTTTTTTTTTTGTTTTTTCATTTTAAAATACAGCTAAGAATTTGTTTTTCTAATTAATTAAAACATTAAAAAATCTTTGGTCAATTTGAGTTTTAAAATAGATTCATTTTATCTTTTATTATTGATTAAATGACAACTATAATTTCCTTTTTTTTATTTAACAAATTTATTACTCATCATGTGATATGAACTCCATCGTTCTTAGTTTTTTTTATCCTGTACATTTTTATTTTATTTACAATTCTCACAAAGATTCAAATTTATTTTCACAAAAAAATTTTATTATCAATAAATATTTAATGTACTTAATAGCATAGCTTTTCTCGAGATTCAGGAGAAATCGCGAGTTCGGACTTTCCATTAAACAATCCCGGCTGAAGTCATAGTAAGAGACAAGCAAATTTTAGCTTATTAATTAGAATAGATTTTAATTATTTTTGATCATAATTGATTTAATATTATCTGTAAAATCCCAATAGATTTTTAGGCTTATTTAAATATTAAGTTCTATTATTGTAATATAAAAATTTTGTAATATATCCATTGATATATTATTAATTTTCAACTTTTAATATAATTAATATTTTCAAGGTAAATTTATTTTTAATTATTATTTTTATAAATTTTCTAATTATGAAAGGATTTTCTTGTAGGGAAATAAAAACAATTATTTTTCTATTTGTTTTATTGTTGTTTTTTTAAAGCTTTTACCTACTATTATTTTTTATCCTTATCATAGTGTAAATAATTTAACACTTTTTTCATGAATTTTTTTCAAATATCTGATTAAATAAATATTTGTATTTTCGCTTTGTATTATTTAAGTTATATATGAAGAATAAACAATTTTTTGGCTTATAATTTATTGTATTTATTTTTCATGATACAAAACATTATATATATTAATTTAATGGTTTGATTGTTTTTAATTAACGATTACTTATTGCATGTTATATATATAAATAATTTTTTAAAATTAAACTAATGCTATAATTTCTTTCATTGATGTAATATTAGTTAAAAAGTTATACAGTAATCTTTATCTCATAAATTAAAAATCGTGCACAATGTCGTCGTTCATGAATTTTTCTTCTGGAGCTTGATTTGCTTTGTAATTTTAAAATAATTTAAATAATATTGTAATTCACATAAAATTGAAAATTAAAAATTTAATTTGGATTTAAATATATTTACCACTTACTTTTAAGAATAATTCTTCGCGTTATATAACTCCTTCAGGGTGATTAGTTTGCTAGTTCGCCATAATTATTTATTTCGAAAATAATTAAAATTTTCAATTTATAAAAAATTTTTTTTAATTTTCGTTTTGGTTTATATTTTTTAACTTAACATTTTATTTTTATTTATATTTCCTTCTCATTATAATTTTTTAACAGATATTTATGTTCATAAATATGTTTTTTAACTAAAAAACTATTTAATACATAATGGAATTATTTAACTTTTAATTTATATTAGTGTACTTGCTTTATTAGCTTGCTAAATTTCAAAAAATTTATTAAATTTTTAAAAGTTCAAGCGAAAAAACTGGAAAAATTGTCATAACTTTGAAAAACAATAAAATTTTGAAATTTATTAAACTAATAATGGAAATCGAAATTTTGTTCGAAATTTCTCCATTTTACAAAATTTAAGGTTTATTATATAATTAATAAAAATTTTTAATTTTGCCGTTATATTTAGAAAGAACCTGATTAGTTTATCCAATTTTGAATTTTGAATTTTTCCATTTAAAATTATTGAAATTAATATGAAAAGGGAGCATTTTTGGACTGGAATTATCACAAACCGCGAAATGAAATGGAACAGATGGAACGAAGCAACACATAAAACTTATTGTGCGAATAGATTTACCGTATTTCCTGTATTTGAAGGCCCCCCCTTGGTAGAAGGCCCCCCTCTAATTTAAGGCCCCTTTTTGTAGTGGTTGAACAATAGAAGGTCCCCCTCTGGTAGAAGGCCCCCTCCAATTAAAGGCCCCTTTTTGGAAGGGTTGAAAATAGAAGGCCCCCCTCTGGTAGAAGGCCCCCCCCCCCCCTCTAATTAAAGGCCCCTAAAAAAAGACTTCATGGGGCGATCAATTTTATTAAAAAAGAAAATAAATTTGATCAAAATATTATTCATTAGCAACGTCGACAGAGACATCGCTTTCATCTTGTCCTAAATCAATTTGTTCAAGTGCTTCCACAACATTTTCTTCATTGCGACGTTGGCTCAGAAGCTTAAGCCCATTCGGTATGGCTCCGTCCGCCTTAAAACACTTGAAAAATACACAAAAACTGCAAATAGACGACCTTGAAAACATTGATCAGCTCATCTTTACTTCCATTAATTTCCTCCGTAATTCCACATGACAGGAAAGATTTGGCGATCAGTTCCTTCGAGAGTGAGTTCCAGGCGGTGACAATCCATTGCAGATACGTCTCCATTGGCGGAGCCTTCATATTTCCGGACGCCGTTGTTTCTTTCTCTCCATTCACCATCCATTCATCGTAAATTTGCCTGATTTTGTTTTTAAACGGTGCGTTCCAACACACGTCTGGGGGCTAAAAGAATTTTCTTTGATTTGAATTGAATACTTTATCACTTGAATGTATTTTGTAGTACCACCGGGAATGACAGCAGATTCGATGGATAAACGCCGGAGTGTCTGCTTGGTATCGGCACTGATGTGACAACGAAAACTGTCCCAAATAAGAAGCCGTCTCCCGAACGCAAAATTGCCAAGCACCTTAATTACATAATTTCTTTAAAAATATAAATAAACATTCGCACTTCCTCTAAAAACTTTGTTGTTAGTTCGTTGTCCATCCATGTACGGCCACACCAGCACAACACTAAATCGTTCTTAAAACGTTTGGCAATGTCAGGCACAGGTCTCTTCTTAGGCAGTAAAACAAAGGGACGCAGCTTCGTCCCGTCAGATCTTGCCGTCAACATCACCGTCACCCTTGCCTTTTCATGGCCTGTTGTTAGCACCGTAACGGACTTGGCACCCTTCTCTGAAACACAATTTCCGCCTGTTGGGTCAAGCCAAACTGCTGTCTCATCGCACGCAAAGACACCAGAGTAACTAAAATTAGAATCTGCTTAACACTTTTTCCGCTTATCATTACTTTTTTTCGTGCCATAATTTTTGAACATAGACAATAAAATTGACAATTGCTTGGGCATAATCATCGGGTGGTTTTTGTGCAAGTGTTGTTGGTTTTCGCAACGAAAAGCTGTGGCGGCTCATAAAGCTTTCCAACCATCCATGACTTGCCTAAAAACTTAAAATATGATTTAAATTACTCGAATTCTTACAGAAAAATTTTCCAAATTTTTGTAGTTGGGGCTGGTTTGTTGTGCCCTTGAAAAAACCATGGTGCGCGTCACGCGTAACTTCTTCTGTCGAAGTTCGCGCACCCAATTCGCTAGAGCATCATCGAAATTGGCGTCTGTCAATTTCCTTCCGGCACCAGAGAGCCGCTTACGCTTACACGATTCTGTCCTTAATTACAATCAATTTAAAAAAGTAGTTAGGTATCATAGTTTTACATTTTTCTCAAATTTGCTTCTTCTTTCTTCCAACAGCGAATGTTGTCTCGGCTGACTTTGAAATGTCTGCTGGCAGCGTCAATTGATGTCTTTTTTGCGTGTTCAATGATGTCCAATTTTTCCTTGATGGTAAATCCTCGACGCTTTCGCGAAAGTTGTGAAAACACCATATCCTCGGTTGTTGCTTTGCTGGTAGATTGTGCCGAGCTAACGGCATTTGCATTTTCGTCGATGTCACTGTCACCAATGAGGTCGCATCCGCCACAGATGACTTTTGATCCGTATCCTTCTTCACCATCGCTTGAGAGTGAGCATGGTGGAATGGCGTGACAAGGCCTGGAGCATTTTCGACATCGGTGAGCACCAGACGTGGGTTTGTTGCAAAAGCAACAGACCTTAATAAACATTATTCGAGAGCAAATGAATAATAAAAGGATGCTTTACTAATTTGTCGGCGTCGCCACATTTATTTGATGGGTCCATTTTATAAAGAAATTTATTTAAATAAATTTGTATACCTAGGTAAATAAATTTTATTATATAAATTAGGTAGGTATAGGTAGGTAAATCTATCATGTTCATACCTATTTTACTTTAGAGGGGTTGAACAATAGAAGGCCCCCCTCTGGTAGAAGGCCCCCCTCTAATTAAAGGCCCCTTTTTTGGAGGGGTTGAACAATAGAAGGCCCCCCTTTGGTAGAAGGCCCCCCTCTAATTTAAGGCCCCTTTTTGGAGGGGTTGAAAAATAGAAGGCCCGGGCCTTCAAATACAGGAAATACGGTATTTTTTTTCCTGGCTTCTCCATGCTCTAATTAGTAGGAAAAACCCTTTCTTTTTTGTGTTTGCGAATAAAAATCGGGACTTTTATTTGCTTATTTTGGGTGTTAATGCGAGAGTTTCCCCACTAATTGGTCAGGTTTTAGAGTTCTAATAGGCTAAAAAAAGAAATTTATAATTAAATTATTTTACAAATTATTGAATTGATATTTTAATAAAACAAATAAATGAAATCCAATTGCTTAAATTAATAATAGCAGATTTAAATTAAATATTTTAGAAAAGTATTTTGTAAGAATTGTTGCTTTTAAAAAATAAGAAAAAACTACCATAACAAAACTTTCTTTTAATTTAAAGTATAACTAAGTTAATATAATATATAAGTAGAAATTAAGTTGTTTTACATTAAATACAATAAACAGTAAATTATAATTATATATTATCCATAAAGACTGATTGATATGCGAAAAATGGGGATGAATGAATAAATGCTTAAAATCTTTTTGTTTCCATTCACATATTAATTTTAAATATTTTTTAATTGCTGGAAGAAATGTATTTTAGCAGTATGTTTTCATCCAATTTTTGAAATAGAAAATAAGATTGGACGAAAATAGGTGGGAAACTGGATTCTGAAATAGTTAAGACAGGACAAATAACTGATATTTTCAACTGGAATTTTGATTCAAAAAATTTTCGAATAATTTTTTTGTGAGAAATAATTCTTTATACCAAAATAAATTTGTTATTTTTATAGCAACATCAGAATCACTCCATAAAAATAAATTTATTAAAATAGAAATGATGCGGCAACAAAGAAACAAAGGAAGCTTTAAGGCGGCGCATGAAAAAAAGAATAAAATAATTCATCATTTAACAATTAACAATTAATTTTCTAATTAAACATAAAGCAGAAATTACTATTTAATTCTAAAATTCCAAGCATATTTCTTGCCAAAAATCATAACTTTTCTAAAAAGCTAACAATCGCCCTTGTTTTAATGATCCATTAAAAAATATGTGCAAAGAGAAAAATACTTTTTGATAAAAATTTAAAAATATAAAAAATGAATGAAAGAATTGGCTTGTCAGTAAAAGATAAACGATTTATGGAAATCATAACAGGGAAACCAATTGGCAGCTTGTCTCTAGTAATTAGGAAATTTTCTGAATATACCAATTCTTAAATAATAAAAAACATAAAAAATTAAAATATTATAAACTAACAACTTATTAGGACAAATAATTATTAAAAATTTAAGATTAAAAATTAAATATTTACAAATTTTTTAATAACATAAAACTTTTATTTTTCGTTTTTATGAAAAAATATGCAAATAATTGTTTTAATTTTTCATAAAATTATTATTGTTTGTAAAAAATAAATTTTTGATTTCAAACAATAAAATATTAAAATGCGGCATATTTAAACTATGAATTTTATAATGTTAAAGTAGTTGTTTTTTTCCTTTTGCTTTTTTTACTTAGAAATCATTCTTTTTATTTTATTTTATAATTAAGATTTGTAAATATATGAAAAGTAAATACAAAATTTAAAAGTTTTTCATTAAAATATTCATATTTTTCCAATTTGGTCTTTTCTAAAGGAATTTTTTTTAAGAATTAGACAATTTCAAAATGTCAATTTTATTACTCTCTTTATTCCATTTTAGTGTTTGTTTCAGGAATTCCGCTCAAAATAAAAACAACAACATTTCTATTCATATAATAATATATTGTATAATAATGTGATATTTTAGACGATTTAATATTTATATTTATAATTAAATATTTTTAATTTTATATTGAATAAAAATAACAATTTCGCTGGCTGATTTTTAAAAATAATAAAATAATTTTATACCGATATTCTTTTAATGCCGAATTAAAAATAAATCAATAAATTGTATTAATTTTTTGAAAACTCATAATATTTCCATTTATCGATAAAAAATCATTGCAATAAACTTTTTTTGTAAAAATCCTTTACATTTGTCAGCAAGAAAACTCAAAAAGTAATTTTTTTTTTCAATAGAATTCACATTAACAAATAATTATTGTTAAAAATGGAGATTACAACTAAAGCGTTTTATGAAGTTTTAATGAAGAAAAATGAAGCTAAATATTAATTACACTGTAAAATATTAAATATACGAAGCCAGATCCCGGTATCTCAACTTCTCCGGAGTCCGGAATATGGGATAGAAAATAATTGTTATTCAAAAAAATGAAAAAAAGAACAAAAAATTAAAAAATGAAAATTCATAAAATCCATTTTAAAATTTACAATTTTAAAATTATTATTTGAATTTTTATTTGTTAAATTTATTTATGTAAATTTTAGATAACTTAGATCAAGATATTTAAATTATTTTCTATCTTTTGGTTTAAATATTTAATTATCTCTTGATTCCTTCATTCGAAATTTTTCGCTTATTTGATGTGCATTTATAATTGCTGAAAATTTTTATTAATAATAATATAATCGCATTTGTAAAAAAAATTTATTTTGTTTAATTTATATTATAATATAAAAAGAAATATATTATAAATAAATTTCTTGCTAACTTTGTAAAGTCTTTAATTATTGTGATTTTTTCTTTCTTTGTCAATTTGTTAAAATTTTTGTGATTTAAATATTTTTTTCGTTAATATTTTCCTATAACAAAAATATAAGCAAAATACTTAGACAAAATTCTTGCTAATGAATGTTGCAACTCGAATTTGTTATCCTTATTATTAATATGTTTATTGTAACTCTTCTTTGGCATTTTTTTTATTATTTTTCATCAATTTAACTTCTCTTCATTTCTATATAAAAAAAATTTTAACTCATGATTTTGAGGATTATGGTTAATTATAATGATCCGCTTCAATTATGTTTTAAATGATTATTTAAAATTACATTAAATTTTTTAAAATCTAAGCTTATTCTTTTGTTTTGGAGCTAACATCAATTAAAAATGTGTTATTTTTATTTAAATGTTTATTGTAGAAATTCAACTTTTATTCTGTTTATTGCTTTATTGTCTAATTTTGAATGTGTACAATATTGCTATTGTCTTATATTGACCATTTATTTTTAATAAGATATCAAATAATGAAGAAATTATTTTATTAATCTGTTAGAGCCAAATTAAATTATAACCCAATTTTATTCTTTTAAATCTGTTATTTTTTATGAATCCATTTTCGATAGAAGTTTAATTTGATTTTAATACCTTTGTTATTATAGGCGATTATTGCATTATAGAAGCAAAAAATTAAGTTAAATCTACAAATTTCTGTATTTGTTATTGCTATTTGAATATTAATTTGTTATTTAAATTTGTGAAATTTTTCTCCAAGAAATATTATTTTTACCCTTAAATAATTTTGGATATAATTAAAATTTATTGCTTTTTAACTAAATAACATTTTTCTCATCAAATTGTCTATACGAAATTATTTAGTATAATGTTTTTAGGCCAAGAAATTAAAGTAAAATGCATAACATTTCACGTTCCTTTTATGAATAATTATTTAAAGTTTTTTTTCAATCAATTAAATTCATTAAAAATCATAATAATTATCATTTTGCCCTCTAAAAAATACTTTCAAAAACTGAAACAATTCACGAGGTTCCTTGTTAACGCGGCATTTATTTAATAAAATTTAATCTAGTGATAACGGTAAAAATTTATGTTTTCATTTTTTGTAATTTGTTTTTTTAAATTTAGCTTATATTTTTTAAAATTTTTATTTTGTTCAAAATGATAATATTAATAAATAATTTAAATATACTATTAAAAAATAACATTTTCAATTTTTTTAAAGCCTTAGTTGCTCAAAATATCAATAGCTTTAAAATTATTGCGTCTGATTTTTTGATTTTACCAAATATATTCAAATGGATTTTAAATTATAAACTCGTTTTGGATCACACTTTTTTGAAGCAGTGGTCATGGCGTTTTTCAGTGCTAGTTAAATTGTAAATTTTTTTATTTAACATTGATCCTTTTTATTTGGGCTTATTAATTTTTTTCTTTATCATCATTAAGTAATTTCAAGACTAATTTAATGTCATTTAACCTGATAACTAAACGAATCTAGAATGTATTAAACATTAATAATCAAATATAATTTTTTATGAAGGTTTTGCAGATATATAAGCATAGCTCTCGTTTATTAAAATATTTTTATTATTTTTCCTCTTTATGACAAATTAAACTATTAAATATGTTTAACAATTTTATCTAAGTTATTTTTTTTAATTTCTTAAGATTAAATGTATATTTTTCGATTCATATAAACAATTAGTAAATTTGAATGCTTTTTAACAAATGTATGTTTAATTTATTTTCAAAAAACTCTTATTTTTATTATATTTTTCCTTTTTAATCTCCGGCGCTTTTCTTTACAGAATATAAACATATTGTGAAAATGTTTTTATATTTAATTTTTGATGAATAATTTTAATTTTTCTCTTATCATTTTTTTCTATTTTAATCTCATGCTTATCGAATTGATTTTAGTCGTCGTTGGTTGACGCACGTTAATTAAAAATTATTTTTACTATTTAATGGTTTTTATTCATTATATTTTCATTTTATACCTCGCAATATTCAATTGATATTAAAGACTATTTTTCAGTAGTTAGCAGATTAAATTACAGAAAAACTTAAAAAATATATCAGTCTTATAACTTTTAAGACCCCATTTCGATTCTGGTATTATTTTTTCCCAATAAAGGAATAACAATTATTGTTTTCAAATTTAAAAATACGCACTGTATATAAAATAACATTAATATGATAAAATAAAATTGTATCCGGTCCATAATAATTAATTAACTTATTCAAATTTCATTGCGCTTTTATTTTCCGAATTAACACTATAATATTTTATTACAAATATTTTGAATGTTTTATTTGTTATAACCTTTAATTAAACTCGCATTATTTATGATTAAAAATCATTAGTTTCTTCTACTTAATTTTTTCTTGATGTGCTTACAGTAAAAGTACGTGAATTTTTCGTTACAGTAATTCATTTAAAAATTTTGTTAATTTATTTCATGAATCTTGAATTATTTACGGTTTTTATTGTTTTTTTTTTTTGTTTTTATATTGTCCTTTTAAATACATTATTATTAAAATTATTTAGAATATAAATTTATAAATCTGCATGAAAGTATTTAACGCTTATTTAATTAATTTTTATTTTATTTTTATTAAGTTTATTTTTTGCAATAAATATATTAAAAGATTTTCGTAGTTGACTAAAATTTTATTAGATTCATTTTTTTAATATTTTTTTTATTACTATTTAAATAATAACAATAATAATTAATTAAATATTAGCCATAATAAAAGCAGAAATATATAAATATTTCAAAATATCATTGTTAATATTCAAAGTGTGGGGAACAATGTTTGAAATTCTTAAAAACAAAATTAACATTTTATTTTGAAGGTTAGCAAAAAAAGGAAAATAACAATTCCGCGTTTAAGCGAACAATTTTATACGCTAAAATTAACCAAAAACGAGAATAGAACAATTTAATAGATTAATATTAGTAAAATTTCAAAAATAATTGAAAAGTTTTAAAAGTAGTATTTTTTTTGTACTTACAAAACGATAAAAGTAATTTAATATAATAAACAAATGCAAAAGTATTTCTTATAATATAAGATGAATACTGAAATTGAATTTAAATATAAAATTAATATAAATTTAAAAAATTATTTAATTTGAAAATAAATAAAATATGTGTATTTACAACAAAATTAAATTTTAACTCTCTTTTAAATATTGAAAACCCCTTTATGGTCATATTTTAAACAAGAGAATAAATAGAAATTAAATTTACATTCATAATAAATATTAAATATATTTACTTATTTTATAAGTTAATGAATATTTCGAAAACCGACATCCTCAACAGTCACTTCAAAATAACTTTCTTTTTTAGTCAAGAGTTAATAAGAACAAAAAAGAAATTAATTGAAAAATAAAAATTGAAACATATATAATGTAATAATTTAATATACTAAGACTTAATTATATCTTTTCGCATGAAAATTTTGTAAATTAAACGATTGAATATATTAATTTAACAATTTGATTATAAATTTGACATTTGAAAATTTAAAAAAACATTAAAAACAATTTTAAAATGGCGGCTCAGGAAAGAATTTCCATATTTGTTATATGAATCGAACACGAAATTCATTTGATTAAGCAAGTTTTTTAAGTTATAAATTATAGATAAAACATTTAATAAAAAATTTTAAAAAAGAATTTTTTAGCCCAGGAATTTTTTAGGGAGCACTTTTTTTACGGATTCACGGTTATGCTCCGGAAAATTTCGTACTCTCGCTCCAGTTTTCGCAATTTTCTTGGTCGATAAATGGTGAATAAAAATTAATTTATTTTACATATATTCATGATTAAAAATTTTTTATTAGTAAATAAATAGATTAATTTAGAGAATTTATTGAAGACAATAGAAAAAATTAATAAAAACTAAGTTTTTATTGGCAAACGGAAAAATTAAAAAAAGGCTGTTGAAGAAATGAATTAATTATAAAAATAATTACCAAATAGGCTTACTGCAAATTTTTTAAATTTATCTTCAATTTGTTGTATTTTTTCTATTGTCTTAGTAGAACATTCATTACCTTTTATTATTTTTTTTGTTGTTGCCAACAATACTAAAAATAATAAGTTTTATCGTGTTCTTTTCATGCATATAAAGAATAGAAGGATTTAGATTCTAGCAGACAAATAAATCTTTTTATTTTTACAAGAATTGCATGCTTATAATTTTTTAAATTTAGATACAATTTAAATTAAGGTGTTAAATTGATTTTTTAAATAAATTGATAATTGGTTCTGATTAATTTCATAAACCAACCAATTAATTTTTTTAATTTCTTTGGAATTAAGTAACCAATTATTTACAATAATGTTTTTATTTAGAAATTAATTAAAACAAATAATACCATGGTTTAGATTTTTCAATAAATTTCACTTAGTTATTACATTACTCTAAAAGATTTTTTCTGTTTACATTAAATAATTTAAATGTTTTCTTTACTTATTTAAATTTATTAATAATTTTTTAGTTACAGGATTTTTGCTTCTAATTGTTTTATTAAGTTTGACTTAAAACTATGTTACTAGTTCTAGATAGATTAAGAAATTATATTTGCTTGATTTTATTTCAAATAAAATTTCATTACTTTTTATTTCAAAGTTTTAATTTTAAATTCTTTTAATTTTATATTTTATTAATCTTATTTTAATTATTTGCATCAATAAATTCAGCTCACAAAAAGGTAATAAATTAGGGAAAAACGCAAACATACAGATCAGAACACCGGGCTAAAAAATCAGGTTTTTTTGTCATAAAATCAGAACATTGAGCGAAATTACCTATTGTCCATATTTCTCAAAAACTTTTTTTATCATTACTTTCATAATTTAATTTTATATTGATTTTTAAAAAAATACACCCATTCATCCATTGCCATCTATAAATTATGAAAAATAAATAATAAGCATTAGAGTTGCATTTGATTATAAAAATTATTTATTTTCAAAATGTTATGCAGTGAATGTACTGGACTCACATTCTCTTATAATTTCTTCACTTATGAAATATTATTCTTTTCAATTCTTTTTTAAAATACTTTTAACTATTTCGTATTTCGCATTTTTTAGATTTCGTGTTTCGTAGTGTTAATATATTTTTAAAATTTTTGGTTTGGGTCTTGTGATATGCATAAACATTTCAACGATAGAAATACATACTAATGTTTATAATGGTTAATGAATAAATAAAAAATTCGTTGTCATTTTTTTAAAAAAAATTATTATTTTTTACAATAAATTACTGAATAGTTTTTAATTTATTTTTATAAAAAATTGTTTTTAAATTTTTGTCTATATTCATGTCCATGTTTCGGATATTGTGAAATGTGTAAATTAATAAATTTAAAAAATTTGATTTATTCAATGTAAGACTCTTAAATAGAATTAAATTAATTTAATTTTATCTCGAGATTCAGGAACAACCGTGCCGTGCGTCCATTTGAGTCAAAGCAATTATTATCTTATTATTTAAGAATTGATTGGGTTTATTTTTTGCATATTATAAAATTATATAATTCGATTTAATAATTTTATTTCTTTAAGAAAATCACATTTCATGGCGAAATTATTGGCAAGGTTCACATTAAAATTTTATTTATTTCTTCAATAAGATTCATATTAATTTGCCCCATTTTATTACTATTTTTAAATGGAATCAATTGATAATTTTTAAACTATCATTTAATTATTAATATTTTTCCTTTCCCATTAGTTTTCTTATTGATTTTAATAATCGAAGTAGGATTTTTAATTAGGTTTTATATTGTTCCAAGTTCTTACAAAGTTTAGACTTTGTCCTCATTATAATATATCTTAACCATAAACGGCGATAGAGCATATATCATTTTATTACGTTTTTCATGTTCATTAATTTAATTAAAAAGACTTCTCTTATGATTTAAAAAATATTAAATTTTATAACTATAAATTTTTCTTTCTTGGCTTTTAGATCCAAGATTTGCTTTGTGAATTCGTTTAGAATTAATAAAATTCCTTTGTATTTTCGTTCTTATATTATTTCATTTTCAATCTAACTGATTTTTGTTTTTAAAATATTTAAATTGTAATTTTGTTTTTAAATATATTAAAACTTTATTTTGTTATTTATTTGATTTTACATTTTTAAAATTTTTCTGTTGCTATAATTTTTCAAATTTATTACACTTTATTCATTTAAATTATATCATTCGAAATAACTGGTCTTATATTAGTTCATTCTTAGTACCAACACATGTACAAAAATATAATGACTTATTTTGTAAGTTCTTTATCTTTATAAATAATAATTTATTTTATAATTTTCCTACATTTGAAGCAAATTTATTTGACTTATTCTTCACATTAAAGTTGTGCTCTTTACAGTGGTCTTGCTCATTTTCACAAGAAATCTTTTCCCCCTCCTATGAATTTTTGCTTGAATGAATTATTTCAGGTTTTTCTGTGTATTTTCAAATAGTTTTTTAAATTTGCTAAAAGACTTTTTTCCGTCCCAAAAGTGATCAGTTCCTGTTCAGGTCTCAATATTTCAAAAGTTTATGAACAAAATTTGATAAAATTTTGCATACGAACTAAGCACAGGTATTGCTACAAAAAAATTCAAATTAAGTACATTGGATAACTTATTAATTACAAAAATCGCTAAAAACTTTTTATTTTGTGTTTTGATCATCTAATTCATTTTTTTAATTTAATTATAATTTCATTTAATACTTTCAAATTGATGAATTTAAATGCATTGAATCAGTAAATTTTATAAAGTTAATCTTCAGTAAAAATAAATTAAATGTATAGTGAATTAAATGGTGCTGCAAAAAAAAAATCATTTATTAAAAATTTATGTTTTGAGAATTTTATTTTAATATTTTTAATTTAGGATTTTAGCCATTGGCCTAATTGAATATATTTTGGATGTCAAAAATAATTTATTTATTTTGAGTTAATTATCATGTCGTTTCTTTGTTTTGAATATTTGAAATAAAATTATATTTTTTTAAAATTATTTATTAAATATTTATTCATTTCAATTTTTTATTATTAAGATGTTAATAATTACAAAATGTTAATTTTTAAATTTTCGCATATCGTAATTAATATCTTTACATTTCCTATGTGTTGTTTTACAATTGTTTTTATTTGATTAAGGATAATTTCAATTAATTTTTAAGCAATAATTTTTCAAAAAAATTTATATTCAATTAATTTTAACAATCGGTTTAGTTATTTAAATATATTAGTGTTGAAATTCTTATGGCATATAGTTTAGCAGTAAAATATTTTTAAATTAATTATTATCATTTAATTTTATTTATTTTTTCAAATTATTAGAATTTTTTTCTTTGATTCTTAATAATTTATTCTAAATTAATAATTTACTCTTTCTCAATATTAAATTGCATCCTTAATTTTATTTTAAATGAAAAATTTATGTTTAATATTTACTATTTAAGTTAAATTTTTATAAAATAGTTCTGATAAATAAGACAGGTCGAACCTCAAAAATTTATATAAGTTTTTATTAGAGTTTGCCCCAAAAAAGCAGAAAATAAAATTAAATATTCCGATTATTTTTAAAAAAATTTTCGGTACTTATGGTTTAAAGGGCCGATTTAATAGAGGGGCCGGTTTAAAAGGCCTAAATACTCAAAATAGAGACTTTTTTTCAAAAAACACGTCGCAATTCGTTTAAACAATTAACCAAACAAATAAACATTAATGAATTTACAACTATATGCAAAAATAAAAAATTTATTTTATTCATTGTATTAATTATCAGTATTTATTGAAAACTTATTTAAAAAATATTAATTTAATATTGAAAACTACTATTAAAAACTCTCCTGATTATGTATAAAAGTAACAATATCACTAAAAATTTTCATTGATATTTTAATTTAATTATGAAATTTACTAAAATATTTTTTGAACAAATATATGTTTTCTTGTGAGTTGGTTTGACTTTTCGCTTATCACTTACATTAAGAAAATTTAGTCATGCGATAAGCATTTTAGTGAATTCACTTTTTCAAATTTTTAATTACATATTTTCATTCAAATAAAAAAAATTGTTGCTACTTTAAAGCCTCTGAATTTTGAATGCCGTATCATTTAATTAAAAAACCAATATCTACTTAGAAAATACGAAAATAAACATTTATAATATGAGATAAAAGAATGAAAAAAAAAATTCAAAAACCTTATTTTTAAATTGCACCAAAACACATTTAAATAGAGTTTTTTTTGTTGTTTTAAATTAATTAATTCTTACCTTTCCTTTAAAAATTGTCCACAATTATAATTAATTAGATTTTATGAGCTGGTTTTTCCAACTAAGTTTACTTTGAAAGTAATACACATTGGATTTAAATATTCGTTTTGATTAATTAAAATTCAATAATTTGATTGTGCATTGTCATCAATTATTCCTTGCTCTCTTAGATTAGAGCGTACATCATCAAGATCGTCATTGTTTTTCAGAATAATTATTTTTTAATTAAGATGCACAATTTTTTGTCGTTGTTTCATTATTGTTTATTAACCTTTGTTTTTTATAGTTATTTATTAGCTAAATAAATTTTACAAGTTCCTTAATCAACAATTTGACTTACAAATTAATTGTTGATTTAAGATAATATTTATAATTAATTATTTGAATAATTATTTCTTTTATCAATTATTTATGTCGTAATATATTATCATCATTTAGATACATGAATTAAAAACTCTGATGGGTTTATGAGGTGAAAGTTTCTTTTTTTTATGAATTTATTTATAAATCCAAATAAGGTGGGCCAAATTTGACGTTTGGTGTACACCACCAAAAACTAACTATTTAACAATTTTTAATTTTATAATTTAACGTATATTTTCTTATTAATCCTAATTTTTATTTATTTAAGAACTGGTAAACTGGTAAGGATGAAAATTGCAAATAAAAAAACTGTAATTTACATATAAACTCGACCAAAGCGGGTGAGTTACTTAATTGCAAATCATAGCCGATTATATTTTTTAAATATATTAAAAAGTTCATTTTAATCTGAATATTATAAAATTTAAATAATATATTTAATTAAATTTAAGTGCTAATATATTTAATTTCAATTTCAGATCATTGCCGTTGCAGAAATTAAATTTTTCAAATATAAGATTTGTGTGTTCTGTCGGTTTAGTTTATGGGTAATAATTTTTAAATATAAAATTATGTGACTTCAAACAAAATTAAAATAACAATTAACCCCATTTGAAAGTATTATACCGATGAGTTTATAAAGATTTAATTCTTTATTTTACAGGTTTCATTTACTTGTACCAAAGATTTAATTGACGAAAAATGTTTAATTGCAATTTTTGAATTTGTATGTGAATTTTACTTTTTAACTTTTCAATAAATGGAGAATATGATATGAAAATTTGCAAAATTATTTCTTTTGCAAATTTTTTCGTTTGCCAATTATATCAATTTAGATTTTATATAGAATAAAAGAAAATAGTTATTTTTCCATTTATTTTAATTTCATTTACATTGTTAAATGTACATATTTCTCAAAAGCTGTTTTATCGTTATATAATTTATTTTTTCTCGTAGGTTAAGCAAAAGTCTTGCGGTTCTTCCATCGGAATCATCGATAAATTTTGAATATTAAATAATAAGTAATTTTTTATTTAATAAAAATTATAAAATATAAATAATTCATCAAATGCTAAAAACCGCATTGTTCTTAAAATAACATAAATTATTTTTATAAGTTTATCACAATTATTATTTTTGTTTTTTCAATTTATTTTTTCTTCGCCGATTTTAATTATTTATATAATTAAAAATGGATTATAGGTTTTTTAATAAAAAAATAATAATTCCATTAAACACACAATTAGTTTAATTGAATAAGATTTATTAAAATTATCTTATGTTTCATTTTGTAAAATTATTTTGAGCTTATAAATTTTATTTGTTTCTATCAACCGTTTTTTCATTATTTGTGATGAATGGTGGTGCATCAAATCGTTATTGTTAGCATAATAATTTTTTGATAATTTTTATTTTATTTATTAAGATTAATAAGTTAAAGAAATATTTTTTGGCATTTTTTTGTTTTTAATTTTTAAATATTTGAAATAATAAAATTTAAATTTTCTAACTATGTGATTTTATATAATTTTGTTCCATTAAAATATTTTATTATTTTTCTTTATAATATTAAATATTTAATTTTCTATTATTTTTTATTGTATTCAGCTTTAAAATCAAATATCATCACAATTTTTATTTGAATTAGTCACTGTTTTTGATTCGTAATGAAAAGAGTGGCAGTAACTTAACAATTGCCTTTAATCTTCGGCATCCCAAAGAAAAATAAAAAGACAGAAATGATATTTTCTTTTTTTAATGTTTTTAATTAATTTTTAATTAATTAACATGAATTTGTAATTCAGTAAAATTTATTCACTTTTTAGTAGTGAATTAATGTAATTTATTCAAAATATTTTTTAAAATACCAATTTCAGCTTTTATAACAATGTAAAACTCTCGGCATGGCACGATAGTTTTATCATTGAATATGCAAATTAATAATTCTTTGATTGGATATATATTTTTGTTAAATATTTGTATTTTAAATTATATTTGTACTGATAAATTTTTGTATTAATATTTAATTTAAAAATGATATTTTTTATATATTTAAGTTTATTGATAATTTTATTTGGGCGTTATTGAATATTATAAACAGACTGCTTTCATCATTGGTAATTGAAATTTGATTTTTAAAGAAAAAATTAATTTTATAAAATTATTCTTCATAATAAATTTTTTATGATAGTAAGGTGTTTGCATTTTACACTGAACATATTTTAAGAAATTATATCATCCTTTATATATGATATAATTATTAAAAATTGGATAAAATTTCGCAATATCATGTTGTCGTATGATCTTTCGCTTTTGATTTTTATCTTCTTGACTCGTAAAAGAAAATTGCGTTTTTGTCTTGTAGGCTTAGCCACAATAATTTATGTTTTATTAGTTATTTTGTGTTATGTTTTGTTATTTCTTTATTTATTCATTTAAATATCTTTCAAATAGATTGTTTAATTATATTTTTGTTTAAATATTAATTTGCTTGATATTTTAATGATGATTTTAACAATCGCCCAAAAGAAAAACATTTTTAAATTAAGCAACTTAAATTGACATTTCTATTCCAAGCAATAAGTCCTATTTAATTGTTTAATCATTTTATTGCAATCACTCAAATTCTTTTATATTTATTTTTTCGTTTTCTTCAAGCTGTTTTCCGGCTTTCAATTTTGTTATGTGGCTAAAATATAAAAATATATATAATTAAATTGTATCTTTTGATTTATAAATTTTTTTTACGGAAGTTCTTTTAATAAACCCATACAATTTATTTAATTCGCATTTACTATTATAATACAGAATCAATAATACAGTAAATATTTTCAATAATTATTATCATTTATCCAATATCAAATTTGGGTAATTAAATTAGTGTTAAAAATTTTTTTAACTGTAAAAAATCTGACTTGAAAGGATTTCATGTTTATTTTTTATTAAAAATTGTTTCAGTTTTAATTCTAATTAAGACGTAAAATAATTAGAATTGTCCGTTCCGCTGGAGCGCAGTCGTTCTGCCATTAAGAATTTATTTCAAATAAAATATTTATTAAAAATGCTCTATCACATTATATTTATTCAAGTTCTAATCTGTTTCGATATTTAAAATTTAATGATTGTTTTGCTATGTTATGGTTAATTATTTTTAAATATGCTAAGGTTTTTCATTTTGGGCACCTGTTTATTTTTACTTCTAGAAAAATCCATCTGTTTCATAACATTTTCTTTTCTTTTTCTATACTGTTATAATTATTACATTATTTATTTTACAAATATTATAATTCTTTCTTGTTAGTCCAAAAGACTCTATTTTTTAAAATTTGTGATGTCTATTTTATGAAGGTCTTTAAGTCAAAATTAATGCGGAAAAACATTCAAACATTGTTTATTGGGGATGTGCAAGAAAAGATTTTACCGAGAATCGAGAACGAAAGACCGAGACCGGGAAGATCATAAACACATAAAAAGAGGTTACTCGACCGGAATTTTTTGCGTAGGAATCTCAACATCAAGGTGTCGGCCTTTTTTGCCTTTAAAAACGCTATTTTGCGCACTTTTCCAAAAATTTTTGGGTAATATGGGGGTCCGGCGGTGCCGATATGCCAAGGTTAGTAAAAATATTTTAGGAACAAATAAGCAAATATTATTAAATCTTATTTGTTAGTGTATTCGGGATCAAAAAATCATATAATAGATGCTCACCAAAAAGGACGATTTTTATATGATAAACTTTTGGCAGCTTTTTTTAGGAATTTTTCTTGAATTTTGTTAAAAAATATAATAAAACTCAATAATTTTTCCTCTTTTCTCCCTTTGCCGGCGATCCACACCCTAAATGGTCATTGGATTTTATTTTTAATACTTTTCCATGGGAATAAGTTTATTCCAGCCTTTCAAGTACAATAAAATATAATATTTATATAAATTTTCGGGCCAACGAAAAGTAATTTCACAGAAATTCTCTTCTCGATCATCGACTTTCCATTTCCATATAAATAATCAGCAAGGATTTGATTGTAAAAAAAAAAATATTTGAATTAATTATATTTAACTTTGTTGCGCTATTATTTCTTCTCAAAAAATTTATATTTTATCTCTTTTTTGAACAATGAATATATAGTTTAAAATATTTTATTAAACGAATTTCTTGACCTGAATAGATTTAATTTGTTTAGTTAAGTGTTAATTAATTTTGTCATAAATGAGTCCCTGTAAGATTAACTATAGTCCTATTGTTTAATACTTAATGAAAAATTTGTGTATTATTTTTAAATGAAAAGATAAATTTTATGTTCGAAATGATTTTTAATATTAATTCTATACAACTATTTTAATTTTTATTTTGAATTTTACTTTTTTAACAAAATAAATTATCATGTTTTAACTATATGTTGACGTATAAACACAACAAATTAGAACTCATTTTCTGTATTATATATTTTTTGCTATTCTTCATTTTATATTAAAAATTGTTCCTCATCTTATTTAATTAAAATTATTAAAGCGCAATTTTATAATTGCATTTTTTATTGTAATGCTTCTGGCAAGGTGAAATACTCAGGCAATGCATAATGTGAGCTGATATGTATATATAACAAAAGACTAAAATGATTTTTTACTTTAAAATTAGTTCTTTATTTTTTAATTAATTTTTATACGTAACCATTTACTTGTTATTTTCACAATAAAAATTCAATAACTTTTAATAAATATTATTTTATAAAAATATTTTAATTTTATATTCAACAAAACATTATTACCATTATTATTTTATTATTTTTATGCAAAGATATCGTTGACATTATTTTGCAAATAATTATTTGAAATAAATCATCGTATGCAAATTTAATTAATTTTCTTTTACTTTCTTTAAAATCTTTTCTTTTATGTTCTTAATTTAATAATTTTTTACAAGAATACAAAAGGTTGTTCATTAGAGCTTTTATTTTTTAATTTATTATTTAAAATAATAACTCTCACATTCAAAAATTATTGCACTTTAATCATATTTTTTTTGACAATTGCTTAAACGCTGAGGTTTTTAGTTTTTAGCATCTAGCTTTTGTGCTTTCGAATAATACCAAAATGCGCGGTTAGTTCGAATATGAACAAAAGTTATGGTTGATGAAACTCAGGAGTTTATAGTTGATAGTCTCATAAAAATTTGATGGGACTCATAAAGTGCAATACATAGAAACAAAAATGAATTAAAAATCTAAAATCCGGGCCTAGGAAATTGCAAATTATATTAAATTACATAAATTGAAAAAAAATAATAATTGGAGAAAATATTGATGAGAAAAATACATAAAATAGGAAATGAAGTGGTGGAGGACTCAGCGGATGGGGTGGAGAAATGCCAAATGATGTGTTGTGAGGGTAATGATGCAAATGGTCGATGGATGCGCGTCGTTTTATGCGTTTGCTAACAAAGAATGCAGCGAGAGAGCTATAGAAGAGACTCAGAGAGATGGTAGAGCAAAGATAAAGAGATTATGGACAGTGAGGGAAGAGAAGCAGAGAGATAAAGAAAGAGAGAACGAGAGAGACATTCAGAAACTCAGGAGCAAATTTTATTAACTTCATTAATATTTATTTATTTTTTCTATAATTTTTATATTGCCACCCACAAAGCCTCATTTGGAAACTCCACCATCACTTGTAAACTCTCCTTTGTTAGGGTTTTAATTTTTTAAATTAATATGTTTTTTATGCATGATAAAAATCGCAATTCTACTGATTTCTTAGAAAGCAGAACTCACCGGAAAATTTAATATTAAATATTTCATTAATTTTATCCTACTGAACAAATATTGACAAGAATAAGAAAAATAATTAGAATGATGAAATTGACAGAAGTTAGCGTAAATAATATTGAAATTAAATTAAAATTATGAATTAACAAACTTGTTTCTTGTACGGCTTATTTGTATACTCAAGAATTAATAAATAATTTATTTATACATTCTTTTTTTAAATGTTTTAAAATTATTAAATAATTATAATTTAAAAAATTATGTTGTTGATTGTTTTTTTACGTTTATATTTTTATAAATTTTGAGTTATTTATCTTTATTTAATAAATAAATAAAGATTTAATTTAAATGCGTGTTTATAAATTAAATTGAAGTTAAATATTTAAACTATTATTTTATTTTCATGTTCGGTTCCTGGGTGTTCGGCATGGAATTGTGTTGCCTTTTATTTTTAATAAATGTATTTTCTATTTCTCTGATCCATAATACTGTAATTTTTTTCAAAATTTATAAAATTTACTATTGTTTAATTTTTTTAAACTATGAAAAAATTTTGTTTAACAATTTATATATGAATTTTTATGTTTTTGTTACTAATTTCTTTAGTCATTAGCGATAATTAAATTTATAATTCGTTTTATTTAATTTATCTATACATCTAATAATTGGTGAACAATTGATTAAATAAAATTCTCCAATTATAATTGATTTTATTTTATCTTTTTACTCTTTTTTAAATTCCTTTAAATGGTAAGCCTTATTATTTATATTAAGTTTATTTATATTTAGTGATTGGATTTACTAATCTAAGTTTTTACAATCAGCGAGATCTAGAAACGATTGTATTTATCTTTGGTGTATCTCATTCTCTTCTATAAATTTATAATTGTTTGTATTATTGATTTTTATGAAAAAATCTTTTATCACATACATTAACTTTTCTTTTTATTTTCTTATTTTTAGTTTTAAAGTTTAACCTTCAATTTCTGATCAATTCAGATTTTTCAACATTTAATCAATGGATTTAATGTGCATTCAATTTTCTTTTTGCATTCAAATTTTTTTATCTTTATACTGTTTTTTTTATTAAAAAATTATTTTGAATATTTTAACAATCACTTTTGTATATTACCAAAATATTAGTGTTTTAATCTATTTCTTTATGTTTGTATCCCTTAATCTCGGAACTTGGGAAATTAAGTCATTTTGAAATGTAATTAAATTACAAAAGGAAGTTGCTTCCAAAAGTTCATGATTCTAAATTTGGTTGTATATATTAAATATTTATTTATCATCATAAATCATAAATTCGTTATTAATGGTAATTGTCTCATCATTTTCTCACGATTAATTTATATATGTATTTTTAATTATTATCATCTGTAAAATTCAAATAAAATTTAAATGGCTGCTATTTATCTTGTCTTGATTGTCATCCTCTTGACCAGTCACGAACAATTGCGGCGCCTTGAATATGCCATAAAATAATTTTTCTTTATAAACAATATATTATTTTTCAATTGTTTTTTAAAGTATATATTTTTTATTTTAATTTTTTAGGATAGTTAAAGGTCAGGCAGGTTCCATCTTATGCGTTACAATAATAGTGAATTCAATTTCTTGAATTTTTTTTCGTGTCTTTTTACTGGAAAACCTCTCTTTTCGCACCAATTCGCCATATAATTTTCCATTTACTCTTATTAGGTATAATGAATAAGTTTTTTTTTTAAATACTAAATCTTAAAAAAGCCACTACATATTTTCAATGAATTAATACAATTTTTATTTTACTAAGCATCAAATCTTAGCAATGAAAAAATTAAATTCTTTTCTTTATTTTAATTGTATGTATTGTTGGGCGACATTTTCCTATTTCATTGTTATTTATTTTTATCTTTTACTCAAACATAATGAATTTATTTTTATATTAATTTTTTGTGTAATATTTTTATTATTATTTAAAACACATTTGTTAAATTAGAATTGCCCGCTTTTCTTTTTTCAATTTTTTATGTAGACAAACAAATTTTTCTTTGGAAGGATTAAATTTTTTTTTTTTTTTTTTAGTAAGAGATTTTTTTCATTATTATTATTATTTTTTTTTTTATAAAAATGAGATATAAAAAAAGAAAAGTTGGTTAATAGAGAAAATAAATTCACTACCATAAGCTTTTAAAATAATTTAATAAAACAAAATTTAAGATAATTTTAATGAATCTTAAAAATTTTCAAATAATGTTTATTTGTAAATATTCTAAAATTTTATATTGTGTCAGCCACCAAAAGTGAGATTGATTAAATAATTTTATAATAAAGATATTGAATGCCTTTCATTATTTAATTCTGTACTTTGATAAATATTTTTAATATTTTCTTTACCATTTTATGTAATTGAAATTTTAATTAATATAAAAAATTCCAATTTTAATTTTCTTTAATTTTTAAACTGCCTAAAAACCCACAAATTAACCAAATATTTCGTTATTTTTTGGCAAATTCTGATAACCTATTTTACTCAAAATTTCAAAATTTTTCCGGCGGCGCTTATCGGCACCACCGGACTACGCTCCCGCCCCTAATATTGCTAAAAAGTTTTTTGAAAAAACAGCGCCACAAAAAGAAGCCTTTAAGATAAAACTAAAAAAATAAGAAATAATTGCAACAATATTAAAAAATTAATTAACATTATATAATTTAAGAGATAATTAGTCACATTTACAATTATTTAAAAAAAATGATTATTAAAAACATTTACATCTATTTGAAAATAGCATTAGATAACTCAGGAGTCCGAAAGTCAATTTCTCAAATAGTCAAAAAAAATTTTCTGGGCGTATAAAGTAATAAATTTTAATGAACATTATGAAATTATCGAAGGTGACTATTAATCGGTTTGTCCAATAACCTAAGCTTTTAATTAATAAAATTAAATAATTTGAATTTAATAAAATTCGAAATTTATGAACAAAACATTTAATTGTTTTAACTATATTCTTTAAATTAATTTTCCCATAATTTTTCCCATCAATAAAAATTTAATTTAGTTTCAAAAATAATATTTCTTGTTTCTTCATCATTGTAAAATATTTCTTTCCTTTTTAAAACATAGCAAAAATCAAAAAAAAATTTGTTACTTTTAGATAGATTTAAAAATTAACCGGTTTCCAAAACTATAAAATTGACATTTTTAGAATAGAATTTTCCTGCCAAAACGGGCCATAATTATAGTACTACACATATATGCCAATATTTCAATAAATAACGAATTTATAATTGCTGAACTAATTTTTTTAATGTAACTGATTGTGAGTAAAAATTTTGTTATTTTATTTTATTTTTTAATATTATTTTTATATTCTTTTTATTGATTATAAAGAAAGTTTTTTGTTTATAAATTTAAAACAAATTGTTAAAGTAATGATTTTGGTTCGTTTAATAAATTTGTTTCTTTTTTAATTATTTTTTTTAAAAATATTAATGTTCCTTAAAAATACTTTCCATTAAATCTTTTAAACAAAAAATTTAGCATTCCAGTAAAGATTTATGAGTATTCATTAAATATTAATTTCATTTTATGTTGAATTTTTTTCATTAATTGAGTTATTTCGAACGTTCCTAAAAATTATTATTCAATAAAATTTAATTTAGTAATCATTATCATGAAATTTTACCTAATTCTTTACATAATTATCCAAATGTGTAAAACGAAACAAAAAACCGAAAATTTTTTTAAAATAATGATAAAATAATAAAAAAAAACAATTTCAATTAAAATTATAAATGACTACAAGAATAATCACATTATAAAAAAAACTCTTTAATAAAAGCACTTCCAATATGAGAATTTTTTCCTTAGAAACTACATAAAAATATGAAAAAGTCATTTAAGCAAAATGTACTATGCTAAAAAAAAGTTTCAAAGGTAAATATATAGAGAAAAATTTAATTACAAAGAAATTAATAGATTAAAAAACATTAAAATCTCAAATTTTATTTTATATAAAAATATTTTATTAGATAAAAAAAAGTAATGATAAAATTTTATAAAGCTATTGTAAAAAAGAAAAAATTTATAAAAAAATACAAATAAAAATAAATAAATAAATATAAAAGCGTCAACTCATAAATATAAATTTATATAAAGTTTTATCGCAAATTTGAATAAAAACCTAAATATTTACGGTAATTTAATCTGTTCATAAATTATAGCAAGAATTTCATAAGAAAATCAATAAAATAATTATTAAAAATACGAATTTAAATGAGGTTCTAAATACTCCACAAACTACAAAATAAAACCTGGACTACCGAACATGATTATGTTTAAAGGAATTAATAGGAGAAAGAGAGTGCAAAAAATAAGCATTAAAAAGCCTACATTACACTTTTTGAAAAAAATATTAATTTACAAAAATTTAAGAAGGAATGCATTTTTAAAGCCTATATAAATTAAAATCAAAATTCCAAGAAAAAGACAGTTATGAACATAAGGCCTGCGCAAATGTACAATTAAAATAATGAAATTAAAAAAAAATTATTTAATCAAAAAATACATATTATTTGCTAATGAAGTGGTAAATTCTATTTTATATAAATAAAAAATAATAATTTTATTTTACTTTCGAAAATAACTTAATTAAAGCACAAGAAATAAAATAATATATAAAAAATATTTTTAGAAAAATTAATGTAATTTACTTAAACGAATTATTAAAGAAAACAATAATATTTATATTGCAATTTAAGAATTATAATTTTTTTTGGCTTTAAGACTGAGTGATGGTAAAATATATATATAAATTAATATCCAAGCTTAAACAAAGAATAAATAACTGTCGAATTTACAAACTATATTTCTCATCTTGTCATACGCCAAAAATGGAGAAATAGGTACAAAAATGGCCTTTAAAAAATATAAAGAATAATTTAAAAAGAAACGAAGGTCTTCAGCTTATATAAAATAAATAATTTATTTAAAAATAATCATTTATTAAATTAATTCAAACTCAAGGAAGTAAAATTTAGTTTTTTAACGATAAAAAATAATTATTTTTTATTAAAAAATTTATATCTCAGAAAATTAACAATAAATTTAAATCGCAATAATTAATTTATTAATTCCATTTAAATTTGAAATCACATAACTCGGGACCGAAAGTCAATTTTTTAAATGTCAAAAATTATTATAAATTAATAATTAGGAACTCATAAAATTCAAAATTCATGAGAACGATTTCAATCCATTTTAAACAATTTCCCTGAATTCAATATGCTTTATTATTAAATTTTTTGATTTTTAAAATATATATGTATTTTTTAGTTTTTTTGGTTCTTAAAAAGTATGAAATTGTTGTTTAAAAATGGGGAAATAATTGCTAAAAGCTTTCAAATTTTATTATTTGCAAAAGAAATTTTGTTTAAAATTAATATAAAAAACAGTTTTATTATATTTATTAAATTAGCTTTCTCTTTACAAATTATAGAGATTAATTTTTATTTCAATGTTGAATTACTCATTTAAAATAATAAATAATTTTTACTTTAAATTTTCAGTTTTCTAAAAAAGATTTTACTGTTTTTATTAAATGCTTTTTACATTGTTTGATAATCATTTAATATTTCTTTCGCTTTTATTTTAATAATGAGTTTATTATTTCATATTTTATAATGTTTTTAATAGATTAAAAACCAAACTTTTCGTCTTAGATGTTTTTTTGCACGATATTTTAATTGTTTAATATTATTTTAAAAGTTAATTAGCTTTTTCTTACTTTCACAATTTAAATACTATTTCCGGTCTAAATAGTCCCTTTTATACTTCATAATTTTTTTTAATTAAAATTTTTCTTTTTTTTATGCTGATGATAATAAATTTTTTATGTTTCTTAAAATTTCATTTATTTTTGATTATTTATGATTTTTATTTTAACTATTTTTATATCATGTCTCATGATGTCGAAGACAATTCCGATTCCTACACCGGCGGATGGTGTACATTTTATATATATATATATATATATATATTTTTTTAAATAAATAGTTATAAAGATATCACTTAAATATATTTTTCTTCATTATTACTATTTTCGTTATAATTTATGCATTATTATTGTAATCAGTTTATATTTAATATAATTTTTGTTTTTCTCTTTTCTTAAAGGTTTTGATTATTTCGACTCACTAACTTTCCGCTACGACATTGTTAATTAATATTTTTTTTAATATTTCTTAATTAAATTTAAATAAATGAATAATTATCTAACAAAACTGTCAGAGAGCCATTTTGTTATTCGCAAAATTAAATGATTTTATTTTGGTGAAGAGGTGTTTTGTTAATAAATTTGAATTTATTTTTTTTTATAATTAAATTTTTATATGATATTTTTAAAATAAATGGGAAATAGTTTACGTTTTTTCTTATTTAATTTTAATATTTGCAATTGATTTTTTAATAAGTGTAAATTATGCACTCCATTCTTACAAAATTTATTTTTTACAAATAATTATTTATTGTTAAATATTTATTTAATGGATTGAAAATATTTTCTTTTAATTATTATTCTATTTCAATTTTGTCTAAAATTATTAAGTTTATTCACTCGTTATACTACATGATTTTTTAACTTTTTCTGTTCTGTGATGATTTTATTTAATTAAAAAAACTTTTTCACATTTTAATATTTGTTTAAATAAATATATAAAAATAGTTTTTTATTATTATATCAGATTGCTTTTATCTTTGAAATTAGGGTTAAGCCCCGACCCCGAGCCCCCCGACCCCCGACCCGACCCGAGACGTTTTTTGGACCAATCCCCCGACCCGACCCCCGACATGTCGTCCCCCGAGGTCCCCGACCCCCGACTTTTTGCCCCCCGACCCCCCGACACTATTTCGGGGGATTGGGGACTCCGAGCGTTTTAAAAAGTTAAAAGTTAATTCATCCACGAAGGCGGGAAATATTGAAAAATTTTGAGATTTTGAATGAATTTTCTTAATAAAATTCATTTAAAATTACGAAAAATTTTGCGGCGGCGCCTATCGGCACCGCCGGCCCCCCAAAACCATGGTGCCGATCGGTAATTTTAAAAATATGAACATCAAGGCCGAAAAATAATTTTACGGTCAAAAATAATAACAATTAGCAACATTTTTCAAATCAATAAATTTTTACAATTTATTTGATCAAAATTCTATCAAATTTTAGGGCTGTGGTGCTGATAGGCGCCGCCGGAAGAATTTTTTGAAAATTTGAGTTCATTTTGCCCACAGATTTTCACCAAAAATGACCAATTTTTGCGCGATTTTGATCCAAATTTTTAAGAACAAATAAGCTTTTGCGAACCGGTGGTGCCGATCAGGGGTGGGACGCGCATGAAAAAATCCCGCGGTCGCGTATCACGGATACATAAAAAAGGCCATTTTAAAGTTTTTTTTCTCAAAAATCAGCGAAATAAAATATTAATCTGAAAAAATTAAAGTTTGGGTGAAGCTGAAAATAAGAAAATCTTAGAAATAAGGACAAATTTCAGTACATTCGGGAACAAAAGATAAAAAAATTTTGTGGCAGACCTTAAAATTTCTTGAAAAATACTGAGATTATGCCACAAAATTTCAAAAAATAAAATATATTTAAGAAATCAGAACAATTTTCGTCGCTACCCCAAAATTAGAAATTCTTATAAATAAGAACAAATAGAAGCCCCTGGTTTAAAGACTAGCTTGGACTCACTCGTGCTGGCGCTAACGAAATCAGATGATTAAAGTGAGAAAAAGGAAGATTTACGAGCATTTAAAAATAAAAATTGAGTTTTTCGTTAAAAAATTTCGTTGATCACTACCCGATCGGGGTCCCCGACCCCCGACAATTGAGCTCCCCCCCGACCCGACCCCCGACATGTCGCCCCCCGAGGTCCCCGGCCCCCGACTTTTTGCCCCCAGAGGGCTCGGGGCTTAACCCTATTTGAAATAATTAATTTTAGGCGTTTAGCATTTATTTCTCATTTATAATTGTTACAGTTTAAACTATATTTTCAATGATTTAAAATTTTAATTTTTATTGAATACACATAAATTATTATTAAATTATGCTATTATTAATTTTTCATTTTTGTAATTTTATTTTTGCTGCTTAAATTGAATTATTTGATTTGAATTAGCAAATCATGAAATTATACGTGTTTAATAATTATTAAATTACATTTAAAATAGGATGTTTTCGATTTTTAGCATTTATTCCCTATTTTTGAATTTAATTTATTATATTCATTCAAAGTACATATTTTGATTTTTTTTTTCATATATAATTCATTCTTTTTTACATATTTTGAGGATTTTTTACGGAAATTTTTGGAATCCTAAAAAATAATTTCAAAATTTTGAGAAATTTTTTTGTGCATTTTTGGCAGACCTACAAATAACCTATAATTGTCAATATTCTTTTTCAAATGTTTTTTCAAATAAATTATTTTTAATTTATGTCAAAATGTAAAGTTCCATTTATTTTGTTAATCAAATCTGGTTTTAATAATTATCAAATTATTTTTGCTTAAATTATGCTTTTAAATGCAATTTAATTATGGATTTAATTTATAATTTTTATTCCCATGCCATTGGTGCGAGTTTGCCAGTCGGTTAAATGGTTGCTTCGACTTTCGTGTAATTTTCTTTTATATTTATTTGTTTATTTGTTTCTTTTTTATTTTTTCTTTAAATTGAATTGTTCAGATTTTATGCTTTATTTGTCAAGGCTAAATAAATTCAATTTTTAAACGCACTATTTAATATTTTTAAATTATTTTTAAAAGACTTAAAAATAATTTTGCGCAAATAAAATTTTTTTATTTCAATATTTTATGTATTTAAACTAGATAATTAAAATTCTTTATTTGCACCTTAAAGTTAATTAAACATTTTAAAAAACAAATTATATTTTATTAATATAATCTTTATTTACTTTTTAAATTTTCTAAATATATAAATCACGTCCACGTAAGTCGTAAATAGGAATAAAATAACGAATTGATTTATGAGTAAAACTACTTTTTTACATTTATTTAAAAATATTTTTTTAATTATGCATTTCTATTTCATTATTTTTACATGAAATAAATATTAAGTAATCTTTTTATTTGATTATTCCGTTTTACAAAAATAAAAATATTCCATCATTTTTTATGAACTTATCTTTCTTTAATTTCAATAATATTTTCTTTAGTTATTTATTTTTTCATATTTATTCAAGCTATTTTCTGGCTCTAAATATTTTTTGAATATTTTTTGGTAGAAAATCAGTATATAAAAGGTATTTACATTAATATATCTTTAATTTTTTAACTAAAAAGTGTTTTTGAACGGAAGTGCTTTTAATAAACTCCATTTTTAAAATAATAATATTAAAATAATTGAATTACTAAATTTCCTTTCTGGTCAACAACAAGCGTAAAACTTCATCATTTTTCCACAAGTTTAGTTTTCTTCGAAAAGAAATTTACTTACTTTTATATAAACCATGTCGTTTTCCTCCTCCGTATCCTCATATTCTTCTCTGGGTATATTTGAATTTTAAAAGCTTTAACTATATTTATAAGCTTTTATTTTATTTAATTAATTTATAAGCTATTATTTTATTTGAAATTTTATTTATATTTTTTAAAAATTCTATTAATGAAATGAGCTTTTCTTTTTGTTTATTTATAAAGTTTCTTGGGTTTTTTGCTAAATAAAAAATTTTTTCCCACCAAAAACTATAAATACATTTTTGGTTTAGAATTTTCTTGCCAAATATGGCCAAATTTTCTCAAATTTTCCAACGGCTAACTTTTTGCGACGCAAAGACACCCCTTTTCAAAGGTATTGGCCTGGCTTCAATTATATTTTTGAATTATCAATAAAGATAGCTTAAAATATTAAATAATTTAAAAATGTTTAAATATTTCAAAATATTAATATGAAATGTTTTTAATTAGTTAATGATTGGAATATTTGATTTCTTTTATTTATTTTCATTTATATAATTAT
Organism: Heterodera schachtii; assembly: GCA_023374025.1. Lineage (NCBI taxonomy): Eukaryota > Metazoa > Nematoda > Chromadorea > Rhabditida > Heteroderidae > Heterodera > Heterodera schachtii. The sequence goes on from SIJG01000004.1 coordinate 2,613,643, forward strand.
TATTTTATAAAAATTTGTTTGCTTATTTTAATTATTTTTTATATTTTAAATATATTTTCGTATTAATTATTAGCATTCTCAATTGTTGTTTTATTACTTGACATTTATTTTTATTACAGAAGGGGTGTGACTTTTTTTGTACACATTATCTCACATTTTATTTATGAAGCTAATTTTATAAACAACCGATAAATGAAGAAACATTAATGATTTATTTTTAATTTTTATAGTTTTATTCTGTTTTTTTTATTTTTTTTTTCATTTACTTCACATAATTTATAAACCAATTCATTTAATTGTTATTATTACTAATTGAATTATATTTAATAAATTTCAATTATAAATTGAAAATTAAATTGTTTTTTATAATATTTTCATTTCTTTATATAATTATTTTAGATTATTAAAAAATTGTATTATTTAAGTTGCTATCATATTTTTAATTTAATTCAAATTTCTTATTTATTAATTTTATTAAAACTATTTATTATTATTCCAAGTTAAATTTAGATGAAGTTTAAAAACATTGCATTGAGAAAAATTTATAATTAATTTTAATTACAATTATTAAATAACTACAATGCTTATTTTTCATGCCCTCTAATCTTAACTTAATTTTTCGCGAAAAAATTGGGTTATATATTTTGAATAGTCCTTTTGTATCAAAAATATGTTCAAAATCAGATCTCTTGCATAATTATAAATTCAAATACATAACCAATTAAAAATGCACTATAATTTACATAAGAAGAAAATATTTTTAAGCAAATATTTTATTTTTATATCTTAGCAGATTACATTGGTATATTGAATTTATTCATCTACCCGAATAATATAATATATTATAAATATAAAATATAATATTAGTTTGTAAAATATATATAAATTTTTATTTATTTAAATACGCTAAATATAATTTATATAAATTGTGATTCAAAACTTTACTGTTATTGGATGCTCCATTATTTTTTTGATGACTGACTTTATTTTATTGATTAATTGTTTGTTACTACAATCTTCTTATCAATGATGATGATGAACATAAAAAAATGTTCATTATATTTTTTTTGAAAATTTCCGATCTTTAGGGGTTAAAAGCCTAATTAGTTAATTGGGGGTCGTTCTAATAGGGGTTTTTTGGAAAAAGGTCAAAATATGGACACAAAATATTTACAAAATGCAAAAACATGGACAAATATGGAAATATGGACATAAATCGCGAAATATGGAAAAATATGAAAATATGGATATAGAACTGCCCCGCCGTGTTTAGAAAACTATAAAATCTAAGACGGAAAAAATCCTTATGACTTAAAAATTGAAAAAAAAATTATTAGTTTTTTATAGAGTCAAATTAAACTATATTTTTCCAGCTTTTTTTTTTGGTCATCGGTTTTATTTGTCACTTGCTTTTATTTTTCACTACAATGTGAATATATCGCATTTTTCTCTTGGACAATGGATTTTTACCTTAATATTTAAATAAAATTCTTTCTTTAATTTTTTAATATTATTTTAATTTTGAGCTATTTGCGAATTTATGTTTTATTTTCGTATTCGTTTTTTTTAAAATATACAATTAGGTTACAAAAAACAGAAAAAAATTTATAATTATATTAATAAATTTTTATAATTTTTGTGATCACGAGTCTCCATATTTTGGACGTTTAAATTTTGTAAAATATTAAATATTTTTTGAATAGAATTATTTAAATGTCCCCGAAATAATAAAATCGATTTTTTGGATAAAGATTTCGCGCATTTTCTTTGAAAAATAGGACTTCATTTCCCGCACTAAACATACCATAAGACAAAAGAGACGTAGGAGGAGAGGGGGGGGTGGGGAGGGATTTACTCTAAATTGATTTTTTTAAAATGTGATTTTTGTTTGTGTCTATATATTTAACTTATTAAGCATTTAATATTTTATGTTAAATATTATTATAAACAATAATCTTAAGTTATAATTATATTTTTTGAGATAAACTGTATAAATATTTTTTGTATATTTTAAATTTGATTAATTAAGTGTCAAATATTAATTAATATCTTATTTAAATATTTTTAAGAAGCATGTCAATTTTCGTAATACAATAAAAAAAACTAATTAGCTGATGCTTAAGTAGAGTCATGCTCAGAACGTGAGGAGTATGCCATCAAGAAAAATTAATAAAGAAATAAAATATGAAAAAAGATAACTCATAAATTAATTATTTAAAACCAGATATTAGAAATATCAATAAATTCAAAATTAAATTTTTCTTTAAAAATCACATTGATAAGTCTAATTAATTTTTTAAATTTATTCTTAATCATTTTTATCTTTTAAAAAAAATTAAAATTATACAAAACAAACAAAATTAATATAATTATAAATTTTTTTCTGTTTTTTGTAACCTAATTGTATATTTTAAAAAAAACGAATACGAAAATAAAACATAAATTCGCAAATAGCTCAAAATTAAAATAATATTAAAAAATTAAAGAAAGAATTTTATTTAAATATTAAGGTAAAAATCCATTGTCCAAGAGAAAAATGCGATATATTCACATTGTAGTGAAAAATAAAAGCAAGTGACAAATAAAACCGATGACCAAAAAAAAAAGCTGGAAAAATATAGTTTAATTTGACTCTATAAAAAACTATAAAATCTAAGACGGAAAAAATCCTTATGACTTAAAAATTGAAAAAAAAATTATTTAACCACCTTGGAAGTATGAATGCTTTTCAAATGAAATTTTTGACTAAGTTAAAGTTAAATTATCATTTTTAATTAGAAAATTATAAATTAAACAATTAAACTTATCATCAATTGCAAAAAAAATATATATATAATTCAAAATTATTTTAATGAACGGGTTTTTAAAATTATGTATATTATTCAAGTTTGATTTTTATCATAAAAATTAATCAAAAAATTGAATTATATAATAACAAAATTTTATTAAATTCATAAGAAAAAATGAAAAAATTTTAATACTATATTAACAGCAACTTAATTATATAATAATAAAGTAATTAATATCACCTTTATAACAATGCATTATTTATGCTTAAGTATTTATTCACATAACACAGAAAAATAATATTTAGGAGAAATTTTTTGGCTCCTTTTTAAGTAATTTTTAATATTCATTGGCGAAAAAAATATCCCACAATTTTAATATTATTAGATTTTAATATTTTTTTGAACTCCAAATTTTATGAAATTTTTTATTTTACTTATTTTTATAATTAAATTTATTCCTTGTCATTGATGTTTTATTATAAAAAAACTTCGCTGCACAAATATTTTTAAAAAATTAAGCTAATTTGTTATAATTATTTAACAAATTATTCTTGGGTTCAATTAATTTTTCTCCAATGTTCTGAGCATTTAATTACGCAATATAAATTTTAAATCTGTGATTTTACAAAATCTACAAAAAATCTTTATCTAACACAATAGAATTATTAAAAAAAATTAATTTAATTTTATGATTTTTTATAAAAAAATGTTTTAGACTTATATATATTTAATAAATAAAAAACAACAATTTTCTAATTTATGTATTTAAATATATTTTCTTACTCCTCTATTTTTAAACGAAGTCAAAAAGTAATTTTTAAAAAATAAGTTCATAGAAAAATTATAAATAATTCAATGATTTTCAGTTATTTTACATTTTTCGGAGGTTTTGTTTCGATGATAAAAGATAAAAAACATAGATTCGGCGCTTCAGTTGATGAAAGAAAACTCAACAAAATCAACTGCAAAATTAAAATATAAATTATTCTTAAAATGGTAACACATTATTTTCGTATTATAAATTTCTAACAGAATTATATTGAAAATAATATTAAAAAGCAACTTTTTAAACAATATGTGCAAAGTATAATTAAATAAGTAAAGCAATTATTATGAACTGACTTTATGCAAAACAATGAAGACTCAAATAACAAAATTATAAAATAATAATTTTGTTTAAATTGTTTTATTTAATAGACATTTTATTAAAATTTTTATAAAATTTAAAATTAATCTTTTTTAATATTTTTGATGTACAACGAAATCATATTAGAATTTTTTAGTTTTGTTTCTAATTTCATTTAGTCATTAGCATTTTTATTGGATATTAAAAATAAATACTGTTCCAAAGTTTCTGAGGCCAATTTGCCCCGCGCGTTTGCCTCCTTCAAAATTTAAATAAATATTAATTTGAAGAAAGAAAAAAATAATAATAGCATGGTATTTTAAATTAATTTTAAATTTTCTAAAGTCAATTAATCCCATAATTGATTGATTACTTTATTTTAAAAGAATTATAAATAACAAAACAATTTCCGATCATGGGGTTATTAAATAAATTAATTAATAAATTTAATTAATACAGAATAGTAAACAATTAATTATGATTATTATTTAATTTAACTTGAATAATTTTTTTATAAATTGAAATCATTTCCTAGAGTTGGGCCAAAAACATGTAATTAGTTACTGAATTTGTAAAATTGTTAAATTTTGAAATACTGAGCCAATTATTTGAGGAAAAATTAGGAGTTTTCTTTTGGTTTCATTTGGAAGTCAATATAAAGCAGAAAATACATACTAAAACTAATTATTTGACTCTTTAAAATAAATTTTTTATTTCAAAAAAAAATCATCTAGAAGGAAGTTTAGATTTTTAACAAAATCTTTCGGGTAACGAAATCCCGTTCTAAAGATAAAACTAAATATCCATAGTTTAAAATTTTTTCGTCAAAGAAAGAAAATTAAATGTAAAAAATTTAAATTAATATTTTGTTCTACAATCAAACTAAAAAAATCAAATTTAGAAAATTATTCTTTGTTTTTATATTATAAAAATTTCAAAACTTTTAAAAAATTTATTATTTAAATTAAACTATCAGACAATTAATTAATACAATTTTAACTTTATAAAAATTAATTAAGACACCCTAAATAGACAATTCAATAAGTTTTAAAAAATAACTGTTTTATTTTCTAATAAAATGAAATAATTTGAGAAAACTTTGGAAAAAATAAACATTAACAAAAACATAAAATTCAAATTTCAATTAATAACGTGCAGTTATAAAAAATTAAGTTTAAATAATAATATTAAAACAAGAATAAACTTATTTATTGGAAATAAAGAGATAAAAAAATAGATTATTAATTTAAAAATAAATGCATTGCCAACCAGAGTTCACGAAAGAGAGTATATATGCCATGGAAAGAATTCGAATAAATAAAATGATAGACTAATAATCTGTTGGATTCAAAGGTATTTAAAGTGTAAAATTTTAAAATACCCAGAAAATAAAAAAATAAGGATTAAAAAAGAGATTTAATTCTTTCAAAAAAAAAAATTCCCACAAATGAAAAAATGAATTTAAAAAAAGATAAACAAAATAAATATCTACAATGTAACCTTAAAAATAATTTTTTTTAATAATATTTAAAATGAAAATAAATCCAATCAACAATAAATATGAACAATCCATAGTTTTAATAAGGATAATAAATACTATAATAATTTAAAAAGCAACAAATAAATATTTAATTATTATATCAGTCTATATAATGCATCATTTTTATATAAATATAAAAACTTCTTTATATGATAAGTATACCAATAAAAATATTAATGAAAAATGTACAATAGCTTAACAAATATACAAAGAATTTTAATTTGAAGAACTGGTAATTACATAATTATACTTCGATCAGTCCTAAAACTTCTCAGCGAAGTTTTAATAAATATTTATAATGAGTTATAATGTAAAAAGTGAAACATAAATAACAGTGAAAAAATAAATTGATTTAACTTTCATATAAAATAGAAAATATATTATTTAATTAATTCTTTTCAATATTTTTTAATAAAGTACGGTAAAAAAGCATTTAATTACATCTTCACATAAAAAGACGGCAGAACGCGGGATAAAATTTTTTAATATAATCAATTTATATGTTTAATCGAATAAATAAAAATATTTTATTTCTAAAAATTAATAAATTATTTTTTCGTTCAAAAGAGCAAAGATTTATACTTGAGGAGTCCCAACGAGATTTATAAATTTGTAAATAATCAACTGCAATTAAAAGAATAAATAAAATAATTCATTTAAAAAATGAATAAATATTAATCAATTTTTGTTCAAATTAAATTCAAATTAGAAAACATTTTTATTATTATTTATAATATCAAAAAACACCCAAAATATTTGTTATACAATTTATAAATTTTATTAAAAAAAACAACTAAAAATTATCAACAATTATCATTATGCAAAAAACAATTCAATAAGCATTTACAGAAAACCAAATTGGATTCACAAAAAATTTATCAAGCAATTGTGTATTTCGAGTGTAGTTTAACGGGGCAATGAAACATTTTAAAACAAAAGATCTTATTTTTTATTTTTGTAGTTTATTAATAGTGATTGCTTTTCCAATATAAACTAATAGTTTTATGAAAAGCTTTAATAATTAAGCCAAAAACTAATAAATTTTAAAATTATTTTCATTCAAATATTTTAAGTTTGCTGGTATTCTGTTTTTATTTATATTCGAAGTGGCATTCTGATTTTTTTTAATCTGTTTTCTTCATCAAAAATTCCCTTCAAATATCCTATTTATTTAATAATTTTTTCAACAATTCCGTTGTAATAATTTCCCAAATTTTTAAAATCATAAATTTTGAAATACAATTAAATTAATTTTTTTTCGCTATTTATAAGTAAGGTGCGGGAATGTTTTAATTTTTTTTAATATAAATTTTTAAGTTGTTTTTTTAAATTTAATTTATTTAGAATGAAAAAAAAAAGAATTTTTTTATTTTATATATGTTTATGATCACTCTCTATTTGGCTAAAAATTTTTTGATGAAAACCGAAGATGCACAGATAAAGGCACAATTAGAAAGCCCACAAAAAATGCCAAGAGATTGTGCCTTTATCTGTGCATCTTCGGTTTTCATCAAAAATTTTTAGCCAAATAGAGAGTGATCATAAACATATATAAAATAAAAAAATTCTTTTTTTTTTCATTCTAAATAAATTAAATTTAAAAAAACAACTTAAAAATTTATATTAAAAAAAATTAAAACATTCCCGCACCTTACTTATAAATAGCGAAAAAAAATTAATTTAATTGTATTTCAAAATTTATGATTTTAAAAATTTGGGAAATTATTACAACGGAATTATTGAAAAAATTATTAAATAAATAGGATATTTGAAGGGAATTTTTGTTGAAGAAAACAGATTAAAAAAAAATCAGAATGCCACTTCGAATATAAATAAAAACAGAATACCAGCAAACTTAAAATATTTGAATGAAAATAATTTTAAAATTTATTATTTTTTGGATTAATTATTAAAGCTTTTCATAAAACTATTAGTTTATATTGGAAAAGCAATCACTATTAATAAACTACAAAAATAAAAAATAAGATCTTTTGTTTTAAAATGTTTCATTGCCCCATTAAACTACACTCGTAATACACACTTGCTTGATAAATTTTTTGTGAATGCAATTTGGTTTTCTGTAAATGCTTATTGAATTGTTTTTTGCATAATGATAATTGTTGATAATTTTTAGTTGTTTTTTTTAATAAAATTTATAAATTGTATAACAAATATTTTGGGTGTTTTTTGATATTATAAATAATAATAAAAATGTTTTCTAATTTTAATTTAATTTGAACAAAAATTGATTAATATTTATTCATTTTTTAAATGAATTATTTTATTTATTCTTTTAATTGCAGTTGATTATTTACAAATTTATAAATCTCGTTGGGACTCCTCAAGTATAAATCTTTGCTCTTTTGAACGAAAAAATAATTTATTAATTTTTAGAAATAAAATATTTTTATTTATTCGATTAAACATATAAATTGATTATATTAAAAAATTTTATCCCGCGTTCTGCCGTCTTTTTATGTGAAGATGTAATTAAATGCTTTTTTACCGTACTTTATTAAAAAATATTGAAAAGAATTAATTAAATAATATATTTTCTATTTTATATGAAAGTTAAATCAATTTATTTTTTCACTGTTATTTATGTTTCACTTTTTACATTATAACTCATTATAAATATTTATTAAAACTTCGCTGAGAAGTTTTAGGACTGATCGAAGTATAATTATGTAATTACCAGTTCTTCAAATTAAAATTCTTTGTATATTTGTTAAGCTATTGTACATTTTTCATTAATATTTTTATTGGTATACTTATCATATAAAGAAGTTTTTATATTTATATAAAAATGATGCATTATATAGACTGATATAATAATTAAATATTTATTTGTTGCTTTTTAAATTATTATAGTATTTATTATCCTTATTAAAACTATGGATTGTTCATATTTATTGTTGATTGGATTTATTTTCATTTTAAATATTATTAAAAAAAATTATTTTTAAGGTTACATTGTAGATATTTATTTTGTTTATCTTTTTTTAAATTCATTTTTTCATTTGTGGGAATTTTTTTTTTTGAAAGAATTAAATCTCTTTTTTAATCCTTATTTTTTTATTTTCTGGGTATTTTAAAATTTTACACTTTAAATACCTTTGAATCCAACAGATTATTAGTCTATCATTTTATTTATTCGAATTCTTTCCATGGCATATATACTCTCTTTCGTGAACTCTGGTTGGCAATGCATTTATTTTTAAATTAATAATCTATTTTTTTATCTCTTTATTTCCAATAAATAAGTTTATTCTTGTTTTAATATTATTATTTAAACTTAATTTTTTATAACTGCACGTTATTAATTGAAATTTGAATTTTATGTTTTTGTTAATGTTTATTTTTTCCAAAGTTTTCTCAAATTATTTCATTTTATTAGAAAATAAAACAGTTATTTTTTAAAACTTATTGAATTGTCTATTTAGGGTGTCTTAATTAATTTTTATAAAGTTAAAATTGTATTAATTAATTGTCTGATAGTTTAATTTAAATAATAAATTTTTTAAAAGTTTTGAAATTTTTATAATATAAAAACAAAGAATAATTTTCTAAATTTGATTTTTTTAGTTTGATTGTAGAACAAAATATTAATTTAAATTTTTTACATTTAATTTTCTTTCTTTGACGAAAAAATTTTAAACTATGGATATTTAGTTTTATCTTTAGAACGGGATTTCGTTACCCGAAAGATTTTGTTAAAAATCTAAACTTCCTTCTAGATGATTTTTTTTTGAAATAAAAAATTTATTTTAAAGAGTCAAATAATTAGTTTTAGTATGTATTTTCTGCTTTATATTGACTTCCAAATGAAACCAAAAGAAAACTCCTAATTTTTCCTCAAATAATTGGCTCAGTATTTCAAAATTTAACAATTTTACAAATTCAGTAACTAATTACATGTTTTTTGCCCAACTCTAGGAAATGATTTCAATTTATAAAAAAATTATTCAAGTTAAATTAAATAATAATCATCAGTTGAACCTTAAAGAAATTTTTGTATTATTTTTCATGATTAACTTTTATTCTAATTAATTGTTTACTATTCTGTATTAATTAAATTTATTAATTAATTTATTTAATAACCCCATGATCGGAAATTGTTTTGTTATTTATAATTCTTTTAAAAATAAAGTAATCAATCAATTATGGGATTAATTGACTTTAGAAAATTTAAAATTAATTTAAAATACCATGCTATTATTATTTTTTTCTTTCTTCAAATTAATATTTATTTAAATTTTGAAGGAGGCAAACGCGCGGGGCAAATTGGCCTCAGAAACTTTGGAACAGTATTTATTTTTAATATCCAATAAAAATGCTAATGACTAAATGAAATTAGAAACAAAACTAAAAAATTCTAATATGATTTCGTTGTACATCAAAAATATTAAAAAAGATTAATTTTAAATTTTATAAAAATTTTACATAGCAAACTTTATGAGTTTGCATTTAACAATTTGCATAAAAAATAAGCAGTTCTGGAACACAAATTAGTCAAATGAATATTCTATTTTTGGAACTATTCAATTGGAAAATTTTAAAAATCGAAATACAAAAGGATTTTATTCAATGCATTTTTGATTTCAACCTCAATTTAAATGTTGTTAATATTTTTTGACATAAAAAAGTGAATAATTTTTTAACTAATTCCGAATGAACGTCTAAGAGCCGAACATTTATCAACATGAATATTGACTAATTATCGACCAATGGACCAACGTTTGGTAGCCAAAATTTTGTTGAAAAAGGCAAAATTAACAATTTATGCGGAAATAAATAATTTTAGCAAATTCATACCGTTCCAATGTTTTCAATTCGAAAAGATATAAATGAACGAAAAACAAATTTTTCTTTTTTTAAAGTGTCTTGACATGGTTTAATTCTAATTTTCAAAAAATTTGAATTAAAAAAATAAAATATTAAACACAAAAAATTTAAGAATTTTATAAAAATTTTGTATTTAATTTATAAAATTATTAAATAAATCATTTTAGTTTTTATTACCTTTTTATTAAAATATTACATTCATAAATTTTTTAAATATATTTTGAATTAAAATTAAATGCGCTGGATTTGAACATGCTGCCCAAAAACACAAAAAGATTTGTTATAGTCGTGGCTGTGATTTATATGTGCTAAAAATCGTCAAAATATTTGCCAAAAAGTAAAATTATTTATTCATTTAAAATAAAATTTGTAAAACCTAGCTTATTTATTGAATTTTATCATTGCAGGTGAGTTATTTTATTAAGTTGAAAAGTTAATAATATTTTTATTGTATTTTTTTTTAATCTTTTTAAATTATTTTTATTATCTAATTCTGTTTTAATTTTTCTTTTTTTAATTATTTCTCAATTTGCATAAAATTTTTTTTTATTAATCTAAAGAAATTTTTATTGATTCATATTTATTTAATTTCACTACTAAAAATACAACAAATAAGTCAAAATGTTCATTCAAAGAGCGTTCAATATTAACAGACTTATTTTGTAGGCATAAAGCAACAATTTTATTCGGTTCGCTGATCCCGGATATATCCATTTTGACCAATTCGGACCCCGGACCCGAATTCTGACAAAAATCGAAAATTTATTTTTCACCAAGATACACCATTATTGTTCAAGCCCGATTCAAATACATGGAATGCTAGTAAGTCGCTGTATTTGAATCGGTTTTGGACAATAAAGATGGATTTTGGTAAAAAAAGAATTTTGAATTTTTGTTCGGGTTCGGGATTCGAAAATTGATCAAATGAATATCATATTCATGATCAGCGACTCATTTATTATTAAAAACCAAAAATTTTTATGTGGTGTAAACTGTACAAGTATCAAATGGGGTGCGCCTTCAAAACAGCAAAGTACCAAATATAATTGTGAAAGTGAAGTATTAGATCAAAAAAAATTTTTATAAATGTTTTTTTTAATTATTTTAAAATTAAATTAAAATTATATAAATTTTACAAATCTTTTGTTTCTTCTACGGTTATTTGTATGCGCAAAAAATAATATAATTTCTGAGCCATTATGATTGAAGTTTTGTAAAAAGTTTATGATTATTTTCTATACATTGAAAATGCTAGAGTCCCATTAATGCGACTCGATTATATTTAAATATATGGGTTTTTAATTATTTTTCAAAATGTGATATTCATAAAAAAGATCAATAATTGTTATATTTATTTTAATTGTCACTTATATATATCTTGCTTTTCACTCTCAGATATTTTTATAAAAGACCATTAATTATTTTGATTTTTATGTAATAGGATTAATACTATTCTTTTCAGATAATTTTATTTAATTTAAGATTCTTTTTCTAGAACAATTTTATTTTATTTTCATGTCTAGTACCGTAGGCATCCCATTCGTGTATGCAGTCAGCTGCATTTTCTATATTATTAGTCTATGTAATTTTAGTTTGAAATATGCTAATCTATATATTTTTTAATCATTTTTTAAGTTTTTAAACAAAATAATTTTAGTTAACTGTGTTAGTATTTTTAATTATATCACTTATTTTAATGCTATGTTTATATTTTTTTATCTTGTTAGAAATTTAAATCTTTTCGCTGTTTAAATTAAATTATTTATTTTTAGAAACAATGTTTTTTTGATATTTAAATATAAAAACTATTTGTCTGCTTTTTTCATTTAATTGAATTGTATTAATTTATTTTCGGTAATTTATATAAATGCGTATTTCTTTGAATTTTTACCACTTTGATAAAATATGAATATACCGTGTTTTATTATTCATTTAAAATTTGCATTTTAAAGATTTTTTTACAATTTTTATTTAGAATATAGAATAAAAAAAAGAACATCTTATAATTTAATATTGATTAGGGTACATATTTAGAAAGAATCGAAATTATAAATCTATTAAAAAGAAATAATAATAAATACGGCAAAATAACGTCATTTTAAATAACTTTTATTTTTGAAAATTAACATATGTATTTATAACAGGTTCTATTCAATAAACTTATTTTTATTTTTTATCTGTGAACCTGATACACAGTTTAATTATTCATTAAAAATTTAGGCATTGCTGCAAATTATTTGGTTTTGATTGAAAATTCAAGACCTGCTCTTTTTGTATTAATGTACTATTATTATTATGCCTTGCTAAATATTATTAATTTTAAGAAATTTATCAAAATTCTGCAATAGAAGAATATCAATATTAAATTATTTTCATAATTTAAAGTAAGCATTAGATATTTGCATTTATTTTTGTTACTTTTGCTTTAAGTAATCAATAACATTTAAGAAAAATAAATTATAAAAAAATATTATTTACTCTAGTAATTTCAGAAGCAATTAATTGTTGAGTTAAGATCTGTAATCAGACATTTATTTAATTGGATTAAATTAATAAAAAAAAATAGAAATTCATTATGAAGAATTAACTGCAAAATTCAAAGTGACATAATAAAATTTAGCAATTAATAAGGAAAAATAATGCTGTCATTTGTTCGTTATAACGAATTAATTTTAATATTTAATATGATATAAAAGTTTATTAAATGAGAAAAAAGTAGGTTAATTTAGAACTTCTCAACAACTTTACTTAACATGCTAATCAATTAGCCTAAATGCGGCAAAAGTGCAAGGAAATCTTTTTCTCCACAAAAATTGATGGAATAAAAAAAAAATTTCCGATAATAAATATATAAAAATAAACAGTTAATAGAATGTCCAAAGCTTTATTAAGAAAAAATAAATAAAATTAATTTTGATAGATAATTTGTTTTTTTAATGTTTTCAGGGTCAACTAATTTTGACATCCATTATGAGTAGGGTTCGAAGTTGTATGCACTAAAAAATGCCAAATATGCGCATAAAATATGCACTAAAAATCCGCCAAATATGCCCAAAAACCCGAAAAATGCCCAAATATGCACTAAAATATGCCTTAAAAACTGCCAAAAAATGGCTTTTAACTCTCAAAAAATGCCAAAAATTGTGTATAAATTAAGAATTGACTTTGAAATCACCACAACAAGGGCTAAGGAGCATTTTTTATACAATTGCAAAAATATTGAATTTCCAAATTTTAAATTTTTTTATATGTTAAAATAAAAAAATTTTCCAAAAATTACAAAAAGTTAAAAATTTTTCGATTTTTAAGGGTGTATTTTTAAAAAAATTCCAAAAAAGTCGATCCTTAGGGGTGTATTTTTCGCCTTTTTCACATTTTTCTTGTGAAAATTTCCAAAAAATGGCCAAAATATGCTCTAAAATGCAAAAATGGCAAAATATGCATTTATTCTCGAAAACCCCCAAAATATGCTTTTATATGCACTAAAAACCTTCACCAAACCAAAAAATTTTAACGTAGAAATGCTATTTTTGAGCCCCTTTCTTCATAGCATATGCGCAGAAAAAATATGCAAAATCATACAACTTCGAACCCTAATTATGAGCAACTTCAAATCCTGGACCCGATTTCTAACAAAAAGTCTCAAATTCATTTTCACAAAATTCACGTTTTTATACAAAACCAAAATAATTATGAGCCAAAAAGAAGAAAAGAAGAATATCTGGGGAATTGTAGGTTTTTAGAGCCAATCTGAATTTAATTATATTTTTTTTCGAGGCTAAAATGGACTGTCGAAAATTATCGGATTAATATTAATCAAATTGGTTCGAACTGAATCCCGTTCCCGATCAATCCCGAACATTTCGTAAAAACGATCGGGACGGATCCCGAGTCGGGATCCCGACCGAATCCTGATCCCGATCAATCCCGAAGATTTTTTTCGGGATCCCGCGGGATTATCGGGATTTGCAAAAAACCCAATTTTTTTTTACGTTTTGTGAAGTTTTGTTCAAATGCTCATATTTTTATAATTGATCAATTCCATTGAAGAAAAATAGGAATGGGAATTATATCAGGTTTTTAGAAAATTTTTAAAATTCGAATATCATGCCTAAAAAATTAGACTTTAGGACCAAAAATTAGGACATTTAACAACATAGCTTTAAAATTTTTTTACAATTTAATTAATATCAATTTTTGTATTTTCGCCTCCTATGACCAGTTTTAACAATTTGAGGAAAATTAGTAAATCGTTTGCATCGGAATCAAAAAATCAGATTTTAAAGAATTGTTCTGAGATTTTTTCAAAAATTTTAGGGGAACAAGGTGGAGGCCGGCGGTGCCGATAGGCGCCGCCGGAAAAAATTTTGTAATTTTGGATGCGATTTGTTAACAGATTTGTCCAAAAAAAAACAAATTTTTTTTTTTTAGCGATTTTGAGCACAATTTTCAGGAAAATAACGGTTTTTAGAGTCCGGCGGCTGTGCAGATATGCACCGAAGCAAAAATACGTAGACAACAATTTCTAATCTAATTTTTGGACAAAATTCTTAGAAATGTTGTGTCATAATACTACCTAAAAAGATTTAGAATAATATTTTAGTAACTGAAAAATTTTTTGATAATTCTTTTTTTAAAAAATAAAAGTCACAAAATGGCCAACTTTTACGTCAAACTTTAAAAATTTTAGTGGAATTTTGGAGACCTGTGGAAATTTTTTAGGATTTTTACGGATTTTTTAAGAAAAATTAGCAAATAACAATATTTTTTATATTTTTTAATTTAAAATTCAAGGTCTTAATTTAAAAAAATGAGATTTTTCCAAAAATTATCGTGACTTCAATCCCGCGGGATCCCGCGGGATTGGTAAAATGGTCGGTAGGGATCCCGGTTCGGGATCCCGATGAAATCCCGATCCCGATCAATCCCGATCAATTTAAAAATCGTTCGGGACGGATCCCAAGGGCGGGATCCCGAATTTAATCCCGCGGGATCCCGAAGAAATCCCGCGGGATCCCAATACCGTCCGGTCTCTAGTGTAGAGGTAGTGCGTTAGTCAAGTTTTTTTGGTTCCCAATTTAAAAAATATGAAAAACTAAAAAATTATAATTTTTAATATTAAAAAATAAGAAAATAATAGTTTGCCAATAAATTTAATTGCAATAAAGAAAAAAACCGACAATGAAATGAAAGGCATATTAAAAATATTGCAAATTTCATTAAACCATAATAGAAATAACTTTGCATTATAAATCTTAACATATACAATGTACTTAATTAATAATAAGTCAAATGAAAGATCTTGTACAATGAGACATCAGAGCATGAGATTAAAAAAGCAAAAGATAAATAAAAGATAATAAATAAACTTATTTTACAATTATTAAATAAATAAATGAAGCAAATACATGTTTATAATTACAATTAGTCCCGACATTGGGCAAAGATGAAATGATCAAAACAAGTCGAAAGTTTTATCATAATAAAGTTGAGATAAAACAAGGTAAATTAAATTTGAATTTTTTTAATACAAAACAGCATTAATAAATAAGCCTTTGAATAATAAATATTAAAAGTTTTAATTTTATAAAAAATAAAATATATATAATTTATCTTTTGTTGAATAAAATAATATCAATTTGATATATAAAAAGAATTTATGCAGAACAACAACAAGATAAAAAATTTTGCTAACAAAAATACGGTTATATTTTAATTATTATTAAAGAATTTTAATAATATATATATATTTTTAATGAACTATAAAAAATAAAAAATTGTTATTGAAATTTGCATTATAACATTTTTACTTAAAGAAGACATTTAAATTTAAAACGTAGAAAATATTTCAAAATGTCTTTTGTAAATTGAAAGCTGCCAGTTGAATAATTTTCAGCAGGGAACTTTGAAAAAAGTTAAAAATTTTGAAAATGCTGTAAGAAATGTGAAGAAAGTTGATTATGTGCGAATGTCTTTATGTGCTTAAATGCCAAAATATGTGTTTTTATAAGTCGCTCTAAATCCAAAATTATTCAGAGAAAATGCTATTTTTGGGCTTCTTTCGTCAGAACTAAGCCGCAGAAAAAATATGTAAGAAAATAAAAATTCGGTCTCTATTAATTAAATAGCCGATAAAATATTCAGAAATTCGCTCCACTGAGCAAGTGAAAAGAAAAGAAATAAAATAAAAGAAAATAATTCATTGCGGATTTATTTCAAAATTACACATTAATGATTAAATAATCATTTCATAATGTTCAAAAAAATTATTTTAATAAAAATTTAAAGAAAAAATTTTACGTTTTGCACAACATGGCCAAGCCACAGTTGTTAAATATTTTTAACAAATTTTCATCGATTACAAGTGATAATTTGAAGCAATTTTTAATATTTGTATTGACAAAAATAATTAAAAAAATTACAATAAGATGTATATAAAAATGAAAAATTACAAAATTAAACTCTAATAATTAGGATTAATTATAATAGGTTACTGTTAAGCAATTAAAATTATCTCAGACTTAAATAATTTAAATATTTATTATTGAGTTTTTAACTATTATTAATTTTTGTTCTCCTAAAATTCCTTCAATAAGAACTATACTTATAACTTATAATCAATAATATATTTAAATTCTTACATGTTCAAAAAAATATATGTAAATGAAATTTTTCCTAAATTTAAATAAATTAAAAAATGTATATATAAATATTTAGATATTTTAAATTAATGACTCCGATCAGCTCACGCGAACCAGATGAGAATGATCAACAAAAGTTATATTTTGAAATAATGAAAGTCTAAAGTAATTATTTAATTAAAAAGCCATATTTTCTATTTCAAAATAAAAATGAATTAAAATGAACAAAATATTTTAATTATTTTTTGAATTTAAAAAACTTAAACTAATAATTATTCTATTTAATTATTTTGTATAATAAAATATTTTAATTATTTTTTTAATTTAAATATCAATTAAAGCGGAATTAACTCCAGGAGTGAAAAAATAAATAGTATAAGTTCATATTTAAATTAAAAAAAAATAAATTCTTTTTGCAATTATTGTTTCTTAAATTATTTTTCCCAGTTCTTGAAGATATTTAATAAATTGTTTAAAAAATAAATTATCATTATAATGATATTACCGAATAAATATGTGAAAAACGAAAACAAAGAATTATTTAATTAAATAGACTTTTAAATCTTTCATTAAAAAACATTTTTAATAAATTTTTTTAATTGCAAAAGAAAATATATTATAAACTTTTAATATTAGTTGTATTGTTGTTAGTATTATTTAATTAAAGATAATATTCAATTTTCTTTAAATTATGGAATAAAAAATTTATTGAAAATTGGTTACAATTTTAGAAAAAGTTAATCTATTATTTTAGAGACTATTATAAATAAATAACTGATAACTTTAAAATTTAATAAAACAATTTATATATGAAAAAATACATTTCAAATGGATTTCTAATTTTTCAAAATTAAATTAAAAAGAGAGATTAGTTGAAACATTGGCTTACATTAAACCTTTGTCGACGAAATGTGGAAAAAACGCCTAAATATGATTAAAATTTTCAATTAAAGATAAAAAAATTACCGATATATTTAATAATCTCTATTTGAGAGACCAATAAAATTAAGATAACAATCTAAGAAATTAAATGGATTATCTTATTCTCTATATTTTATTTTTTTTGTTTTTGCCTTTCTATTTTTGTTTTTTTTGATTTTTACATTAATATTCTCACTAATCAGCATTTTCATGCCAGATTGTTCATAAATTTTATGAAAATTTATTTTTTATGTCCTATTTAAAATGTACTTGCATAATAAAGTGTATTATTTAAATTTTTTCTTTACGTATAAATTGAATTAATTCAGTAATTTTATTACTTTTAATTAAACAGAAAAATATTTCAAATGAAAATTAATATATGATGAATTCAGTGCCATACATTTTGACCATCCAAAAAAACGGTGTGGCACACTAAGGAAATTTTAAAATCATTAATATTATATTCTAAAAAGAAACAAAATAAAAATTAAAACCATTACCCATAAATATTTAAATAAATTAAGTTAAAATAATAAGATAAAATTATTACTGAAATTAAAATTACTTAACATTAAATATTAATTGTTTCTACTATTTTGTCTATAGGCAAAATTTCTCTCTTTGCTTTGACAAAAAACATTCAATAAATTCTTTTTTTTAATTATCATTTTTAAATATTCATTTCTCGTTGTATAAATTTTATCATTAAAAAATGCTCAAGCCAGAGAAAGCAAAAATTGACCTGTATAGGCACACGAAAAAGAACAAAATAATATAAATTTATCAAACAAATAAGATTACTTTAAAAATTTTAAAAGTCTATAATAAATTTTTTGATTATATTTCATTTTAATTTTTAGTATAACCTTTCCCAATTCAAAGCTTAATTAATTTTGATAAGAACAAAAATTCATAAATATGCTATAATCATTTACTAAAAAGGAGCCATGATAAATATACACTAAATGATAGACTATATGCATTAGTAAATTTATTAATAAATATACTCAATTTCAATCAAAACATTATGTATTAAATAAAAATATTAGATCACAATTGAAATTAACGAATTGGTATACTATTTTCAAAAATATTATCGAACACCAAACAAAATCTCACCATCACTTCCGGTGGAGGCACATTGGATTGTTATGCGAGTGATCGATGAAAATCGCAAGTAATATTAATAAAATATGCATTATATGGTTATAAAATTAATGAAGTTAAGCTGAAAAATGTTTTCTACTGCGGTCTAAAATTCTTAAAAACACAAGTTAATTAAATATACTCAAAATAATTTTTATACCAGCTAATTAGCAAGCGAGAATATAATTAATTATTGGATATGGATTTATCCAACTTTTTGAGTCTTTATTAACGACAAAAAAGAAGGCAAAAAGTTGGTCTTCTTACAATCCATCATAAAATTATTTTATTCAAAATTGATGAAAGGAGAATTAGAGAGAGTCTCGAAATCAACATCGCTCCAAAACATTTAATTAATTTAAATGAAATAAAATAACAAAAATCAAAAAAGAATTACCAAAAGAAACAAATTGACAAAAAATTCATTTGTAATTTTAAAAAAATTTTGAAATTTTTAAAAAAATAATCATATACTAATGAATAAACGAAAAAAATTTATTTATAAATGTAAATACAAAGCACATATAAATGATTTAGAGATTAATTTGGTTTAAATTCACTAAAAAAGTCCAAAAAAAATAAATAAATATTACCCTAAATTTTGGCAATGATATGTAAAACTTCTAGTTATACGACAATAACATTAAAAAATAGAATATATAATTATAATATATTAAAATAAATTTTACAATATGGAACAGTTTTTTCTAAGCATACGGCAATGAATCAAGGAGTAATAGAAATGTTTATTAAGCAATAAAACAACATTATTAAAAATGTAAACATTGAATTTTATGAAATGTAAAATAGAAAAGACAAATTTTAAAATAACAAAATTAGTTCTAAATAAAATGCCATTAGATTATAACAAACTTTTAAAAATATTCGCTGGAAAATTTGAGACAGTTTAAAAATTAAATTTCCAAAAGAGGCAAAAAATAAGTAAAACAGCGAAAAAAAAACGAATTAGAAAAAAGAAAATATTATTAATAGCCTAATTTAAAAACATTTATATTTATTCTGTTAATTTATAATTTAAAAAATGGAAATATAATTTAAATTAAAACATTATAAACAAGAAATTGATTCTTAAGGAGTATTCTTAGTAGCATTATGTATTTATTGTACGAGAACTGGTGGTTTTGAATTTTTTAAAATAAAATTCCATACTTGTGTTATATTCTTATGAAGGTAATTATTTTTAATGAAGAAAAACTTCGGCGTCAGGTTACCGATTTTGAATTTTATTAAAAACCAAACGGCGGGGACCCTTTTTGCAAAATCATATGTGATAAGAACTCTTGAAAATTTTCTCGAGGATTTTAATTTGTACAAAGGTCGAATTGTTAGCTGCTTTTCGGACTCCACAATTTTGGGTTTCGGTTTCAGTTCAGTTAAACGACCGACAGAGAACTAAACTAATAATAAGAACTTGAAATTCGCAAAACAATAAACAATACCTCGGCACTGAAGATGATTAGAAAGTAAATAATCAAAATTCTAAAAGTTTTATGTAAAATAATCAAAATTTCGAAAAGTTGAATTTAGTTTGATAAAATTAATTCTCACTATGTATATTCCGCAATTTATCACTACAATATTTGTTTAAAATCAATTTTCTTAGTAAAGTTTATGGAAATACGACTAAAAAGAATTAATTAAGAAATAGAAAATTAGGCGCGCTAATTACAAAGTTGGCTGGACATCATTTACATCTGGGTTGAGAAGATACTTTATGCTTACCGTTTTTCAACTAAGCCAATTTTAGCATATTTATTCCATATAAAAAGCATTTTTATTATTAAAATAGCACTATACTTAAGTGCATTGATACAAATTTTTGATTGACATTTTTAAGCAAAAAACCTTTAGATATAAATGGAGTGCATGAAATTTAATGCCAAGATACACAAAAAAAAAAAAATTTAAAATCAAAAATTTTATCATGTGATTAAATATGAAAATAAAATTCCCTAGGAGTTATTAATGTAAAAAAAAGAAATTAAGGTATATATTATATTTTGAAGAACTATTATATTTGTAATTTAAAACAAGGTTTATGCTACTGAAATTCCAAAATTAAAAAAAAAAAACAAATATTAAATTAAATGATTTTTACAATCATTATTATTCAATTATAATGAATTTAATTTGATCAAAATAACATTTTTTAAATTAAATAAAAATGGCGGATTTAATTAAAATACATTCAAATTAATGATTATTATTCCTTAACGAAGAAAATTTCGAATTTACATTATTTGCTCTAATTATTATTATTATTATTTATTAAATATCGAATATAAATTCATTATTACCAATAGAGAAACAAAACACTCAATAATTCATTTGTAAATCTTAAAAATAAAAATAAATAAAATTTTCAATATAAAATTAAAATTATTATTTTAAAATATAAAAGAAATTGAAAAATTTATTAATAGTTTTTAAGTAGCATTTTAGGAATATTTTGAAAACTTTTTTAAAAGGATTTACAGGTTCATTTAAACATTTATTAGGTCTAGATATCAATTAAATAAATTTAAAACAGTATTTCTTTTCATTTTTAAGAAAATTTTTAGATGTAAGACCAATTATATAAATAGAATAGTAATTAAAATAAAATTCCAATTAAAATTTTATTGATCATTAAAAAAAAGCATTCATATAGAGCATAACAATCTATTTCTAAAAATCAATTAATGGAATATTAGAAAAAAATTAAAAATTTTTTAATAAAATAGAAAGAAATAATATATTTTTTTAATAATCAACCACACATTTTATGTATTAAAGCAAAAATAAAAAACTAAATAAATTTAAAAGTTTTTCACAGATATGGTCATAAAAATACTTTCAATAACATAAAATTTAAAAAGTTTTAGTTTTAACCCATGCAGATTTATAAGTAAAAAATATACAAAAAATAAAACATTAATTCATTAATTTTTTATTTCAGTTTGATAATCGCTTAAATCAAATTACTGACCCATTAAGGAATCGAAAGTTTTTGCCTAAAATATATTCAATTTTAAATAATTTTAAAATAAAACACCAACATTCTGTTTGAATAATTTCAATGGTTAAAATTATTGACTCATTATTGTCTTAACTATAAAATGAACAAATAAAAAATAAATAATTTTTAAATTTAATAATCAAAGTTAATTATAACAGACAGAAAAAATAAAATTAATTTTAATTTTAGTTTTTGTAAATGGTTGTAAATTTTTTATTGATTATTTTAATTGACTAATTATTGAATTCCTAATATTAGCATATATTTTAATGACAATGTTGAAAATATAAATTTCGCAAAAAAACAAAAGACTAAAATTATAAAAATAGAAAAAAACATTAATAAATAAAGAATATCATGAAATTAGTTTTGTTGGCATTTATTAGAGACTTATAATAATAAAAAAAATTCATAATAGGCGAAAATAAATGGTATAATAATAAATAAAACAAAAAACCAAACTATGGAATTATTGCAATAGATGAAGCTTCAAACGATTTGTTCGTACTCGAACATCCGTCCAAGAAAAAATAAATAAAAGTTAATTAAAAGTAACTTATTATTAGGGCTGTCAATTTTATGTAAATACTTTTTTTCCTGGCTTCTCCATGCTCTAAATGGCAGGAAAAACACTTTCTTTTTTGTGTTTGCGAACAAAAGTTGGGACTTTTATTTACATATTTTCACATATTTCGAGGTTTTATACATATTTTACATATTTCGTGATTTTATACATATTTGGTAAATATTTTGGACTTTTTCTTACATATTTTCATTTTTTTACATATTTTGAGGATTTTATACGGAAATTTTTGGAATCCTCAAAAAAATCCAAAATTTCGGCAAATTTTTTGCACATTTTTTCATATTTTTTTCAAATATTTCGAGAAATTTTGAAAATTTATAATGAAAAAATACCAATGAAAAATATCAAAAAAAGTAATTTTTAAAATACTAAAAGTGATTCTAAGATTATTTAAGTAATTTTTATGGCATTTTGATGCCTATTTCATTCTTTAAGATGATTTTTTTCCAAAAAAATAAGCATTAAAAAAAATTTTTATTTACATATTTGGGATTTTTGTACATATTTTGGGATTTTTCTTACATATTTATGTACATATTTGGACCATTTTTGTACATATTTTTGACAGCCCTACTTATTATTATTTAAAGAACTTAAAATTGGCAAGTCTTCGAAAATTTATCTGAATTTTTATTTTCTTGATGCTTTCGTCGAAAATTTAAATATTTCTATTGAATGCCAAACTAGTCTCAATTTAAATAAGTGTTATTTAAAAAACATATAAAAAAATAATAAAATAAAATTAAACAATTTCCAGCAAAATAAAAGCCGAATGAGGATTAATATTAACTTAATTTAATTGAACTCCTTGCGAAACAATGCACGGGGATAAGCGACAAAATGTAATTTAAAGTTAAAAAATTATTAATATTTTGCTATATATGTTTTGAAACATTAACAAATTTTTTTCAATAAAAAAATCTATAACATTGGAACAAGCATAATTTTTAATTCAATAGATGGTATTTTTACTTAAGAAAAAAATAAACCTTATCTCAGAGTAACCTAATTGAAAATCTTTGGGTAAAAAACAAAAGAAAGTTGAATTATTAAATAATATAAACATTAATAAAAACATTAATTAACAATGAAATAAATGAATAAATTGAGCCTTCTGGACAAGAGAAATAATGACATAAAACTAATAAATTTTTGAATTTTTGAATAAATTTATTAATTATAGAAATATATGAATAATAAGAAAATATAAAAAAATCTAAAATATTATTGTGTTTGAATAAAAAATTTTTTTATTGCTTTAACAAATTATTTTTGAAAAATTAATAATAAAAATAATGATTAAAATGACTTGGAATATTGAACTTTGTTGATAAAGAAATCTGTTAGCGAATATTGAAAAATCAAAAGTTAAAAAAGTTTAAACACCGAATACAAATAATAATATATAAACAATTAATGAAATTTTATTTATTTTTTCGCTAATGAATAAAAGAAATTAGTTACAAAAACATAAAAATTCAATAATGAATTTTTAAACATGAAAAAAATTTAAAAAAAAGATTAATCTATTAATTTGTAATTAATTATAATAATTAGTGAAATACAAATAAATTTATTAATATAGGAACAGCCGCCGGCTACAACAATGCGTCTGCTGAGACCAAGAAATGAAAATAGATTAAGAGAAACAAATGAGCAAAATTATTAAAAATATACAACAATAATTTCGATTTTAGGGGTTTATTAATATTTTGGTAGACTTTGCTTTTTTATCACTTGTTATTTGTCCTATAAAGTCTATCCAACCCATGGTTTAGAAAAAAAAAATTTAATAAACAAATGAAATTTTAAATGAATAATTATTATTCTTTCAATATAAAAATCTAAATCCTGTATCATTTTGGAAAGATAAAAATTCTCACTAGTGTTCTTAAATTATTAGAACAAGCTAGAATTAGAACATTGCTACATCAAAAATGGTTCATTCGTGAAACTTCTAATAAAAGTAAATTTTGAAAAATTTTAATTCTTGACTTTTTCTCCAGTTGTGGCACGGAGTTAGGATTACTAGAAATAAATGTCATATATGTAATCAGCAAAAGTCGGAAACTAAAAATCATTTATATTAAATAAGTGAAATATAAAACGTCATTACAAGGACAACATGAGGTCCCAAAGCAACAGAACTTATTTTTAAATATAATTATTGTTATTAATAATTCTTCAATCATTCAAAACATTTTTATAAAAGGGATTATTTTGTTCAAAAGAATTACTGAGTAATTAACTACTCTAAACAAAAAAATATAAGATTGACCGGTGCCATTTTATTTATTCTATTGAATAAAAGGATACAAATTAATATTTTTTTCTAAAATTTTCTTTCTCCCAATTATATCAATATATATAAAAGTATTAAATAATTGCAACATATAAAATAATAATGGATATAAATAGGAAATGTAAATAAAAAAAATGGCAAGAAAAATTTCCAAAAAAAAAAAAAACTATATTTATAACAAATATTTATCAATGTCCCTAAAAAAAGAAAAAAATCATTTGAGAAAAAAAAATCAATGCAATTTTTAAAATATTTTTCATGTAAATTCTTAAATAAGCCTAAAACAACAAATTACAAAATTTAATTACTTAATAAATTATTAAAAAAATCTAACCAAAAGAAAAGTAATTTTTTATTTTGCATAAGTTTGAGATCAGCGACAAAAGATTAATAAAACTGTGCACCTATCATGCGAATAAATAGAAAAAGTATACGAAAGTAAAAATAATAGAAATACGACAAATAAAAGATATTTTTTCATTAAATTTGCAAAATTCAAAAAATACTAAAGTAGTACCATAGTAAAATAAAAAAAACCATCAAAAGAGCAAAAATCATTATTCACGTTAATGATTAAAAAAAAATTATGAGCATGAATTACAACCTTTACAAGACAGGAAAATGAGATAAAAATAGTAAAACCAAAAATAAATAAAATGATTTTTCACATGAAAAATGTGAAAAAATAAACAAGCAGGTAAACATATATAAAAATTTTATTATTATCAGCATAAAAAAATACTAATAAAAATAATATATAGTTGGCACTTTCGCAAATAAATTAAAAAACTAATTCATAAATTAATTCCTAATCAATTATTAAACAATATGAAATTATCTCAGACTTAAATAATTTAAGTATTTAATATTGAGTTTTTTAATTATTATTAATATTTATTATCCTTAAAAATAAAAATATTATTATTTCGTGTTATTTCAAATTAGCATTTTTATTTATTTTAATTAAATTTGTGCTTTCACGAACATAAAAAATTACAATTTAACTAGCTCATAAGAATATTGAATTATTTAAATTGAAACTATTTCTCATTATATATAATAATTATTTAAAGCAGCAATTTTAATTGAAAAACAAAATATTTATTGAATCAGGAAACGACAATAGAATAAAAATAGCAAAAAATCAATATTTTTTTATTTATGAAATAATTTACGGAGAAAATAAATTTATTTTGTTTTTAAGAGATTTCTATCTTAATAACATTATTAATGGTTAAAAACAGTTTGTTATTACTTGAAATTCCCCTTATAAGAGGAATCTAGGACCTGAAGGTCATTTTTTTGAATAACTCTCTTCAAAGTGGTCGAAACGGTTCGCAACAAAAGCCGACCTATGTTTTTTAAGGATTCTGCATCGATTGGTGAAAAGTTTTTTATTAAAGCTCAAAATAAAAAAAAGTTTCTTCAGAAAATTTTTGAAAATTTTTTCAAAAAATTTTGGCCGCCTGTAAACAAACCATCATAACTATTCTTAAAATGGACGGAATTGAAAAAAGAAGGGTCGATACATGTACCTGAGAGTGTTCTCTTTCCAACCGTATATAAATGTTTAGGGTTAGGGTTCGGGAAATACCCTAAAAAGGGATCTAATTGACAATTGGTTTTCTGCCTTTTTCAGCCCTGCTTTTCAGAATCCGGCTCAGGGGGATACGCAGGGAATCAGGGTGGGTTTTGAGTGGGATAGTAAAATCTGGCACGTTAGGAAATATTGTTTATATATGTAGAGATCACCTACGTGCAAATTAGCATGGGGTAGAATGCCGGACTCAAGATTGGATCTTGGCATTTTTGAAAAAGCCTGAATCTAAGCTAATTAATTTTTTTGCGAAATCATCAAATATAGCACATTAGGGAAGCTTGGCTATATGTATAAAGATCACCTACTTATGAATTGGCAGCGTATATAATGCCAAATTCAAGATTGGATCTTGGCATTTTTTGAAAAGCCTGAATTTAAGCTAATTAAATTTTTTTGCGAAATCGGTAAAAATGGCACATTAGGGATGCTTGGCTATATGTGTAAAGATCACCTACTTACGAATTGGCAGCGTATATAATGCCAAATTCAAGATTGGATCTTGGCATTTTTTGAAAAGCCTGAATTTAAGCTAATTAAATTTTTTTGCGAAATCGGTAAAAATGGCACATTAAGGATGCTTGGCTATATGTGTAAAGATCACCTACTTACGAATTGGCAGCGTATATAATGCCAAACTCAAGATTGGATCTTGGCATTTTTGAAAAAGCCTGAATCTAAGATAATTAATTTTTTTGCAAAATCATCAAATATAGCACATTAGGGAAGCTTGGCTATATGTATAAAGATCACCTACTTATGAATTGGCAGCGTATATAATGCCAAATTCAAGATCGGTGCTTGACATTTTTGAAAAAGCTTTTAATCTAAGCTAATTAAATTTTTTTGCGAAATCGGTAAAAATGGCACATTAGGGATGCTTGGCTATATGTGTAAAGTTTAAATACTTAGGAGTTGGCAGCGTATATAATGCCAAACTCAAGATTGAATCTTGGCATTTTTGCACTGAAGCCAGCCAACTTCTTAAACAACTTTCTATACAACTTCATACAACTTTCACCTAACTTTACAACTTTATGTACAACTTTCATACATTTTTATATACAACTTTCAGTACAACTTTTTAAAATTTTTGAAAAATTGCGTGTGGGAGTGGGAAGAGGAGGAAAGGGGGGGGGGGAGAAGAGGGTGGAAGAAGGGCGGGGGAGAGAGGAGGGTGGGGAGAGAGAGGAGAGGGTGGAAGAAGGGGGGAGGGGGGTGGGCCTTTGTGAAATCATAAAACATCACCTTAGGGATTGTTGATTATATGTATAAAGACCACTTACGCTTGAATTAGCTTGGTTTAGAATCCCGGACTCAAGATCGGTGCTTGACATTTTTGAAAAAGCTTTTAATCTAAGCTAATTAAATTTTTTTGCGAAATCGGTAAAACTAGCACATTAGGGATGCTTGGTTATATGTGTAAAGTTTACCTACTTACGAATTGGCAACGTATATAATGCCAAACTCAAGATTGAATCGTGGCATTTTTTTAAAAGGCCTGAATTTAAGCTAATTAAATTTTTTGCGAAATCGGTAAAAATGGCACATTTGGGATGCTGGGCTATATGTATAAAGATCACCTACTTATGAATTGGCAGCGTATATAATGCCAAACTCAAGATCTGTACTTTGCATTTAACACTGAATTTAACCAACTTCTTATACAACTTTCAGTACAACTTTTTATACAACTTTCAAAAAACTTTCGACTAATTTCTCAACTTTATAAACAACTTTCAGTCAACTTTGCCTACAACTTTCAGCACAACTTTAAAAATTTAACAATTTTATACGATACTTAAGAATGGTTTGCGAATATAACACATTAGGAATGCTTGCCTGTCTGTATAAAGTTCACCTACGTGCGAATGAGCATGTTTTATAATGCCAAACTCAAGATCGGTATTTAGTTTTTAAATATTGGAGCAGCCAACTTTTTATACAACTTTCGGACAAGTTTCATCATTACATTTTACAACATTCTATACAACTTTCATTTATTTTTGCCCAGATCACATTATGAGTAATTTAAACCGGATCAAATTGAACATAGAAATCACGGAAAGACCTTTTAGTTTTAAATCACGGAACCGGTTCAAGTAGAACATAGAATCACGGAAAAACCTTTTAGTTTAAATTACGGAGCCGGTTTAATTAGAATTAGATCAGGGAAACACGGAACCGGGTTTAATAGAATTAGATCACGGAAATGGTAATAAACAAACGTGAAGTCATACACATCTTTTTGTGTGTCTATGCTGTTTGAGTCTTTGTCACATGCATTTTTTTTGTTCTCTGTCAATACTCTGCATACGGAGCCAAAGGAAGGGAGGTCCCTGCGTGACCGCACCTTTCGTGCACAAAGACGCCACAATACGGCGTATAAAAGGAGCTAGACCGTTCGCTCCTCCTCATTCGCTCAGTTTGCTGAGAAAACTTACGCCTGCCCTTCTGATTCGTAGTTATACTTTTTTTGCTTTAGATTATTTAGCAATTATTTAAAAAATATTTAATGCCTAGAAAAAGAACGTTAACTGGACAACGAGAGCGAATGCTCCGACGTGACACATCTTCACGTCTTGGACAAGCTGACACTGTTGCGGGGGCGGCTTCAATTCCTTCACAGGAATCCTTAGCCGGACTGACAGACAACAGTACAACTCAGGACCTCGCCAATGGTGTTTTGTTTTAGTTTTGTTAACACAGCTCTTTTTTAGTGCCATCGACTTCAACTTTTGTTGCTCCCCGTGCAAAAAAGACAAGGACTGTTGCTGATTTGGTGGGGACGCCTGTTTCGAGTCAAGCTTTGTCCAGCCGTGATAGCGTTCGTCGCGAGCCTGTTGTTGCGGTGCGTGGGGACGCCAATACGCGCCAAAGCGCACGAATTATTGATGATGTGGTGGGGACGCCTGTTTCGAGTCAAGCTTCGTCGTCTGTTGTTGCAGTGCGTGGGGGCGTCAATACGCGCCAAAGCGCAAGACGTATTAAGGTAAGGAGTTAAAGCTCTTTTTGCCTATTTATGCTTTTAATAGTTAAACTGAGGACCACACTGAACAACTTGCTATGAGAATGCAAAAAGTCATCAGTGACTATCAGGATCGTCCGTGGCCGACACTGCTTGTAATAGCACCAAAAACACCAAGACGCCGTTCATCAGGTTTGATTGAATTTTAGGCAACAATTTTCGTCATTAAAAATTAAAGGAGTTAACGCAAGCACACGTTGTGGGGACGCATGCGATTGCACTTCATTAGCGCAGTGCCAACAGAATGCCTCCGCTTTTCTGGCCGCCTGCAATTACCTGAAACTATTCAAGCTTGGCATCGAGGCACCTTTAATGTTCAATCACACATCTGTACGACAAAAGGGGGGCCGTCCTTCCGGTCGTTGCCATCAAAATTCTGTTTTGAAGTGTGCATCGCGTTCAGCTCGACATCGGGTTAAAAATTTCAAAATTTTATATTTTTCACAGCGGTAATGTTTACGATTCATCTAGGCTGACTACTACGACAGTGGACAGTTTGGCCATTTTGCTTGCCAATACTGCGGGGCGCGTCTTCTGCGTGGGGAGCAAGAGAAAATTAAGGGGGGCCGTCTGACTCCTTGCTGTGCCAACGGCACTGTACACACGGAACAAATGCTGACCGAATTCAATGAACTCCAACAACCGCCCAAAGACTTCATTGAGGGGTTGGTCGTCATGAAAGATGAACGTGTGCGGGAGGCGTTTTTGAATAACACAATGCCCTTCAACAACACTTTCGCTTTCGCATCTACGCATGGCGAAAAGGCGCCTGCTGAACAAATGGGGGGCCGAATGGACACGTGCAAATACAATGGTGCTTAAACTATAGGCAGCACAAATAATTGTTATTTTTAGGCGAGTTCTCCTTTCTGTTCAGCGATCTAATCGCACCGGGGGGCCGTCGACCAACCTTTGCCCAGGTGTACACCTTGACGCCTGAGGCAGCGATGGGAATCAGGGAGGAGCACTTCGATACTGCATTAGCGCAGCATATCAAGAGGGAAATTTTGGAGAAACTTGAAGTCCTTATGCGGCAGAATCCTTTCGGAATGACTTTTGAGGCAGTGGGGACGAAGCTTGAAGCTGCTAAGACCGCAACAGGAGAACTTCCACACTTCAGGGTTTCATAAAACAATGTTTATTATAACAAATAAATAAAAAATTCAGATTGCTCTCCTAACTGATCGCGACCTCAAGTGCGAGGCGCTGAAGAATCGTGGGGACGTCACTGTGATTGAACGTGCCGACGCCCCGTCAGCCAAACAAGTCGCTGTTATTTGGGTTGATGAGGATGGTCTCCCACCCCAAATCAGTGGTTGGAATTTCTGCACTTATACAATTTTAAATTTATACTTTTGTTAGGCTTTTGGATTTGCGACAAAGCGGGCAAAATGCGTGAGTTGAAGAACGGCATGCCGCAGATTGACCCCTGCTGTTTCCCGCTTCTCCACCCGCGCGGCACGCTTGGCTGGAGATGGTTTTTAAAAAAGCGGGGATGCGAGGTAAAATATAACTTAAATTCTCAGTATTTATGAGATCATAACCATATTGTATCTAACATATTAGGTGAACAGAAAGGAGCAAGGACAAATGCAGGTGCAAGATGTCCTTGACCAGTCAATGGATGTTAGCTACTTGGACAAAGACGTAATTGTTCAAGAAGTGGGGACGAATGACGACACCATCCTTGAAGAAATGCCAGAACCCGAATATGAACTTGACGAAGAACAGGCACAGACACAAGGCACAATCACTGATGACAGAGTGGGGACGTCCGCACAAACGACTGAAGACACACAAGAAGACGCAGTGTTTGAGAACGAAGTTCCTGCAGGCGAACTTGGACGCACCAACATCTCCGAACGGCAGTTTTATCGATATCGGATGGCTCTTCGTGGGGACGTCAAGGACTCCTTCCACTGGCTTTGGTTCGCGCGTCGACTGGCTGAGTTCTTCTCCATCTCCGTGCTCAACCGGATCGAGCGGAACGAGCTCAACCACTTGAAAGCCATTCAAGTGAAGAAGAACTACCGCAGGATTCTCGCAAGAGAATACATCGCGGCGATGGAGAAGGGTCTTCAGAAGTGGGGACGAAATGCCAAGCTGGGGAGCGTTTTTCTGATGCCACAAACATTTGCGGGGTCGCGACAGTACTACCAAGGCAAATACGCCGACTTGATGACAATGGTGCGGCACTTGGGGGCCCCGACATGGTGATAGAAAAAAGCTAAAATAAGCAAATATTTTAAAATTTAGGTTTGTAACCTTCACGGGAAACCCAAAGTGGCCAGAAATCACCGAGGCACTGCGGGGGCGGCAGAATTTTGCTCATCGTCCCGACGTCGTTTGCCGTATTTTTATGGACAAAGCGACGGAGTTCATCAGGGACGTGACGGAGCGATGTGTGCTGGGGCGTGTCGCAGGGTGGTGTTATAGTGTGGAACACCAAAAGCGAGGTACATTTTTCCAGTTATGAGTTAATTATTCAACATCTGCTGCTTTTCTTAAGGCATGCCCCACATTCACATGCTACTGATCCTTGAGAAGGGGGGCCGTATAACATCTCCGGAACAAGTTGACGAATACGTGTGTGCACGTATTCCGAAACTTCCGCCGCCCAACGACACATCACCAGAAGCCAAACAGCAGCGTCGTCTGTGGCATTATGTGACTACCATGATGCTCCATGACTGCAATGCTGCATGTCTTGAGGGGTCGCGGTGTCGAAAGCATTTTCCAAAGCCCTATTCGGACCAAACTGAACTTTCGGGTTTGGATTCATTGAGAAATATTTACTTATTATGATTTTCAGAAGTTCGCTATACAAATTATGTTCGGTTAGCACCCGAAGAAGGCGATTTTGGCGTAACACCACGACGTGGGGACGAAAACCAACCCATGGACGAGGACCACATTCCGGGCGCAGACCCCGAGAGAGACTGGGCGGAAGTGCGATACCAACGTATTCCACACCGTGGCAGAGTGCCCGACAGACAGCACGTAATTTTAGAATTTCTGTTTTAATAACATTAATTACTTTTTAAGGGGGAATGTGGTCAAACCCACTTCAAAAAACGTAAGGGGGGCCGTAGCGCATTGCTTTTGGATGACAGCCGTGTCATCCCATACAACCCGTATTTGTTGTTGAAATACGGATGCCACGTGAACATCGAATATGTGTTTGGGCAAAAAGCATGCAAATACATATTCAAATACCTTCTGAAAGGTTTGTCTTTCTGTAATTGTAAAATTCAATTAATATTTTTATTAAGGCTTTGAGAAAGCATACGTGCAGGTTGTTCAGCCTCGCGGGGGCGCTTCACGAAGGAGTGGGGACGACACTGATCAGGTGTTCGACTATGACGAAATTGCGGCCACATTCAAAGTGCGCTACATGACCGCCATGGAAGCATTTCTGCGTCTCAACTCGTACAAAATTGTGGGGACGTCCCATCAAATTTACACACTAAGTGTGCATGATGAAGGGGGACAGACCATCGTTGTTGAGGAAGGTCACGAAGAGGAAGGCAGTTGGAAGGTGAAGGACAACACGCGTCTAACAGCTTTTTTCAAATTGTGTGGGGTCGATCCTGATGCGGCACAGCTCACCTACGACCGCGTGCCTTACCACTATTCGTTAGTACTTTAGTAGACAAACAAGTTCAATTTTCCTTCCCAAGGTGGAACTACAAGGCGCGGGCATGGAAGAAGCGGGTGCGCCCTTTAACCGAAGACCCGGACAAGGCTCGCATGTTTGTACGCGTGTACACCGTCTCACCGCGCAAACATGAGCTCTTCGCTATAAGGTGATTTGGCTTGGTTTAAAAATTCTACCTGAATTATAGAATGCTCCTTCTTCATCGCCCTGGCCCAAAGTCTTTTGAAGACCTCCGAACGGTCGATGGCACACTCTTCCCAACCTTTGCGGGGGCGGCACAACACCTTGGGCTCCAAGTGTCCGACGAGCTCTTCAAGCGGACGATGCGAGAAGCATGCGCGGAAATCTCGAACCTGAAGAGGCTCCAGCATTTCTTTGCCATGCTGATCGCACATGCCCATCCTTCGGAGCCGCAACGCCTTTTTGATGAGTTTGTCGACGAAATGAACCCACCAGTTGCGGGGGCGTATCCAGGTGCGGTACCAAAGACACACGCACGCCGGGCGGCGGAGATTATGAAAAACATTGAATATTTCCTCAATTGTATGGGCACTAACAGTGGGTAAGAATTTTTTACTTTTGTAGAATAGATTATTTTCTACATTTATCCAATCAGGGACGTTGGTCTTTCTGGGTTGCCCGATGACTATGACTTTCAGCGTCAGGCCACAATTTTGGAACAAGACAGTCTGTTGGATGATTTCTACGGTGGGGACGCCAACCAACGTCGGAAGAGTCCACAACAGGTCGCAGTTGAGCAAGTCGCACGGCTGAACGTTGATCAAATGGCTGCCTTTGACAAAATATCGCAAGCCCTCTTAGGCGGGGGCGAACACAAACTCTTTTTCCTTGAAGGAGCAGGAGGCTGTGGTACTGTTCATTTGTATCATTGTTTCATGTGTTATTATTTTATAATTCTTAGGAAAAACATTTTTTTACAACACCCTTATCAAATGGTGTGTTGCGGGCAAACCAATGCTGAGTGCTTCTCATGACAATGCGTGGGGACGTGATGAGGTTAGTCATATAGGCTAATTAAAATTCGTTGCAAAGCAAAAAACTTTTAGATGACGCTAAAACGCTCCGCAGTTATAGCCGCAGCGAGCACAGGAATCGCAGCGTTGCTGCTGATTGGCGGGGGAACAGCACATCGGCACTTCTATGTGCCAAACGATGTGGGCGACGAAACACCGCCAATGCTAAACTTCGAATCGACGAAGGCACAACATTTGCGGGATGCGGACCTCATCATTATTGATGTTTCCAATTGTGCTTACATTCTCTTTTTTATTGTTTTTTTAGGAAATCAGCATGCTCAGCAACAAAGTGTTGCGGTATATTGACCGTTTGCTGCGCGATGTGTGTGCGGGGGCGGCCCCATTTGGTGGCAAGGCCATTGTCTTGAGTGGGGACTGGCGCCAACTTGCGCCTGTTGTTGAGCATGGAACAAGGGAAGACCAAGTCGCAGAAAGTATAAAGATGGAAAAGCTTTTTAAAAGCTTCAAAAAACTAAGGTCGATACTTTAATTGCTTTTATTCTTACATTTGAATATTTTTTTTAGCTTGACGATCAATATGCGAACTGCCGCAGGTGAAACATCTTTGCGCGAATGGCTTGGCAGGATTGGAAATGGAATAAGTGACGTGGGGACGAACCAACTCATGATCCCGCCTCAGCTCCTTTCACCAACTCTGGAGGATGCCATCCAATTTTGCTTCCCTGAAGCGCTTTTTTCGGATCCACTGGAGAATGCCGATGCCATTGCCAACAATGCCGTCCTTTGTCCGACCAACAACGACGTGCAGTACATCAATGAGCTTGCATTGACCAGAATGAGTGGGGACGCCAAAGACTTTCCTTCCATCGATGAGCCACTGGAACCGAACGACGAATTCCATAACTTCCGGACAGACTTCAACATTGAAGCAGTGCATAACGAGATGCCGTCCGGAATGCCGCCTCATAAATTGTTCCTGAAAGTAACTATTTTTTACAATAAAAATTATTCTCAACAATCATTTATCTTTGATTTAGGTGGGGACGCCAATAATGCTCATTCGAAACCTTGACGTGACTCAGGGCTTGTGCAATGGCACTCGGTTGCAGGTGATGAGAATGGCGGAGGACAGCCTGTTCTGCCGCATCCTCACCGGGCCCCGCGCGGACGCTGGCCATGTGGTGGTGTTGCCGAGAATTCAGTTCGAATATGGGAGGGGTCGTCACCACCGCGGGTTGCGCTTTCGACGCTTGCAGTTTCCAATCAGACCCTGCTTTGCCATGACCATCAATAAGGTGCAGTTCTAAAAATATATGGAATTAATTTCAATGTTTTCTTCTTAAGGCACAGGGCCAGACGCTTCAGCGGATGGCACTCGTCCTGAACGGCAAGCAGTGCTTCTCCCATGGCCAAGTCTACGTAGCAATGTCGCGCGTCACACACATGGATGGCATCCGTGTGTTCGCACCATATTGCCAGAGTGGGGACGAGAACAACACATACATAACGAATGTGGTTTATCATGAGTTGTTAGATGATTGTGTGGGGTCGCATAATCCTGTGGGGACGGGAGAGCAAGCGTCACTTGTGCAAGTGGATACAACCCCGATTAGACACCTCAATTTGGCATTTAACGAATTTGGAGTGGGGACGAGCGCCAACGCACCTGAAAATAATGATGATGTTAACTCCGACGATTATTTTGATTGATTTTTTACCGTTGCTTTATTGAATGATTTTGTGTTTTTTCGCTGTTTTATTCTTGCATTTTTTAAACATGCATTAAACGTGTTTTTCTAGATTTCAAAAATTTAGATGCATAGAAAGTTAATAAGTTATAAGAAAGTAATTTTAAAATTGCATAGAAAGTTGTTTTGCAAAAATAGCAAATTGTGTCTTGAATTGATTTGCAAAGTTGAAATTAATTTTAAATTTTAAAAGTTGTGCTGAAAGTTCTATGCAAATTTGAATGAAAGTTATTTTTAAAGTTAAAAAATTGGTCGAAAGTTGTTTGAAATTTGATAGAAAGTTGTAAAGAAATTGTATAAGAAGTTGAGCTCTTCAGTTCAAGTACCGATCTTGAGTAATGGATTCAAAACCATCCTCATTTCAACGTAGGTAACATTTATAGGTGTAGTCAAACATTCTTATTGTGTCATTTTTGCAAGCTTTTTTAATTATTGTATAAAAATTTTAGATTTTAAAAGTTGTGCTGAAAGTTGTATGCAAGGTTGAAAGGAAGTTGTTTATAAAGTTGAAAAATTGGTTGAAAGTTGTATATAAAAATATATAGAAAGTTGTATAAGAAGTTGAGCGCTTCAATGTAAAAATTCCAAACACAGATCTTGAGTTTGGAATTATATACAGTGGTGATACTAAAATAGCTGAACTTTATACAGATTGTAATGAATTCCTACAGTGTCAGAAACAGTGATATTTGGAAAAATTTACAATTTTCTTTACATTTATACAATATACAATCCCAAATATTTATCAAACACCGATCTTGAGTTTGGCATTCGAAACCTTCCTCATTTCAACGTAGATACATTTATAATAGCCAAGCATTCTTATTGTGTAATTTCTGCAAACTGTTTTTAATTATCGTATAAAAATTTTAAATTTTAAAAGTTGTACAGAAAGTTGTATGCAAAGTTGAATTAAAGTTGTTTATAACGTTGAAAAATTGGTCAAAAGTTGTCAGAAAGTTGTACAGAAAGTTGTAAACAAAGTTGTTTAAGAAGTTGAGTGCTTTAGTGTAAAAATGCCAAGTACCGATCTTGAGTTTGGCATTCGAAACCTTCCTCATTTCAACGTAGGTAACATTTATAGGTATAGCCAAGCATTCTTATTGTGTTATTTTCGCAAATATTTTTAATTAGCTTATACAAATTTTACATTTCAAAAGTTGTGCTGAAAGTTGTATCCAACGTTGAATAAAGTTGTTTATAAAGTTGAAAAATAGGTTGCATGTTCTATGAAAGTTGTACAGAAAATTGTAAAAAAGTTCTGAATGTAAATTCCAAGTACCAATCTTGAGTTCGGCATTAGATACGACGCTAATTCAAAAGTAAGTAATATTTATACATATAATAATGAATTGCTACTGTGTCAAAATCCCAGATTTTGGAAAGAATTCGCACTAAATCAAAGTTTGTATAGTTGTGCCAAGCGCTGATAAACAATTCGGAACATCTATATTACAAATCTGTGCCATGCTGGCCCCGGTGTTGAAAGCGGCCCCGGCGCTTTCACAGGGCCCCTTGGGGCCCTGGTTCACTCTATATGAGGATTCTAGCACTTTAATTGAGATTTCTTGAATAACCCTTCAGGAAATGCTTGGATCGGCTTCAAACAAAAGAGAACAGCTATTTTTTAAGGATTTCCTATCGATTGGTGAAAAGTATTTTTTTAAAACTCTAAACAAAAAAAAAGTTTCTTCAGAAAATTTTTGAAATTTTTGGGCCAAATTTTGGACCATGTCTTAAAAATGGGTCTGTAGCGGGTCGGGTGTTGCAGATAGCGTCTTGGGCTTGGAGAAAGGGCACATCAGAAGACGCTGGCGGTTCTAATGAGCTATCAAGCGTTTTTATAGCATAAATTTAAATTGAGTTATGCTTGCAAGACAAATTCGAAAAATTCTGACTTTTTTCGCCCTGAATTTCAGAATCCGGCTTAGGGGTATACGCAGGGATTCAGGGTGGGCTTTCAGAGAACTTTGGAAAATTAACACATTAGCAAATTTTGTTAATGAGTACAAAGACCACCTACGTTCAAATTGGCATTTTTCATTATGCCGAAATCAAGATTGGTAGTTGGCATTTTTGTAAAAGCCCGAATCTAAGCTAATTAAATTTTTTGCGAAATCGGTAAAAATAGCACATTAGGGATGCTTGGCTATATGTATAAAGACCACCTACGTGCAAATTGGCATCGTTTATTATGCCGAACTCAAGATCGGCACTCGGCATTTTTGAAAAGCCTGAAGCTAAGCTAATTTAATTTTTTTTGAAATCCGGAAAATAATCACACTAGGAATTCTTGATTATGCCTGAAAAGATCACCTACGTGCAAGTTGGCATCCTAAATTATGCCGAACTCAAGATTGGTACATGGAATGTTGGCACTGATGCCAGCCAACTTCTTAAACAACTTTCTATACAACTTTCATACAACTTTACAACTTTATGTACAACTTTCGTACATTTTTTTATACAACTTTCAGTACAACTTTTTTAAATTTTTGAAAAATTAGGGGTGGGGAGGAGGAAGAGGAGGGGGGGGGGAAGCTGGGAGGGGGGAGGGGAAAGAGGAGGGGGGGGAAGCTGGGAGGGGGGAGGGGAAAGAGGAGGGGGGGGGAAGCTGGGAGGGGGGAGGGGAAAGAGGAGGGGGGGGGAAGCTGGGAGGGGGGAGGGGAAAGAGGAGGGGGGGGGGAAGCTGGGAGGGGGGAGGGGAAAGAGGAGGGGGGGGAAGCTGGGAGGGGGGGGGGAAGCTGGGAGGGGGGAGGGGAAAGAGGAGGGGGGGGGGGGAAGCTGGGAGGGGGGAGGGGAAAGAGGAGGGGGGGGGGAAGCTGGGAGGGGGGAGGGGAAAGAGGAGGGGGGGGGGGAAGCTGGGAGGGGGGAGGGGAAAGAGGGGGGGGGGGGAAGCGGGGGGGGGGGAGGGGAAAGAGGAGGGGGGGGGGGGGGGGGGAAGCTGGGAGGGGGGGGGGGAGAGGAGGAAAGGGGGGGCTTTGTCAAATCGGTAAAAATATCACACTAAGAAAAGTTGATTATAAATATAAAGACCACCTACGTTCAAATGAGCATGCTTTATAATGCCGAACTCAAGATCGGTAGCTGGCACTTTAGAACAGGCTTAGAATCTGAGCGCTTTTTTGGAAAAAATTGAAAACTAACACTCTAGGAATTCTTTAATATATGTTTAAAGATCGCTTACGTTTGAATTGGCATCGCTTATTAGGGCGAACTCAAGATTGGTACTTGGCATTTTTGAAAAAGCTTTGAATCTAAGCTAATTAAATTTTTTGCGAAATCGGTAAAAATAGCACATTAAGGATGCTTGGCTATATTTAAAAAGATCACCTACGTGCAAATTGGCATCGTTTATTATGCCGAAACTCAAGATTGGTACTTGACATTTTTGCACTGAAGCCAGTCAACTTATTATACAACTTTCTGTACAACTTCTATACAACTTTCAAGCAAATTTCGACCAATTTTCTACTTTATAAACAATTTTCATTCAACTTTGCATACAACTTTCAGTACAACTTTTTTATATTTTTGAAAAATTAAATAAATTGGAAGAAGGTGGGAGAGGTGAGGGGGGAGGGGAGGCGGAGAGGAGGAAGGGGGGGGGGACAGGGTGGAAGAATGGGAGGAAGAGGAGGGTGGGGAGAGAGAGGAGAGGGTGGAACAAGGGGGGAGGGGGGAGAGGGAAGAGGAGGAAAGGGGGGGAGGGGGGGGGAAGGGAGGAGCGTGGGGAGAGGGGAGCGAGGGGAGGGGGGGGGGCGTGGGCCGGAGGCCCCTACGAGGCCGCGAAGCGGCCGAGTGAGTACTTTAAGCACGGGAAAAATAGAGAATTTGCGCAGAAGGCCTCTTACGAGGCCGCGAAGCGGCCGAGTGAGTATCTTAAGGGCGGGAAAACCCGATGGCTTCTGCTGGCCCAGTGTTGAAAGCGCCCCCGGCGCTTTCACAGGGCCCATCGGGCCCTGGTTTAGCAATGAATATAGCCTGACTTGAATATTACATAATAAAAATAAGGTATATATAATTATATCAAATTGTTCAGATTTATAAAAGATTGAGTTTTAACATTAATAATAATCAATTAGTAATCGTGACTTTAATTAACCACTTTGTTTTCCAAAATTTGTTATAAAAGTACAATATTAATTTTATTTACAAAAATATTGAATAAGGATTTTTTTATTTGTTGAAATTTATTATATCGCTTTTAATGTATGATGAATAAATCTGTATTTTTGCCCAAATTAAATTTAAACATGGCAATGGCTCCAGGTACTGTAAATTTTTGTGTTGGTCGTTCTCTTAATTATAATCTTATCTAAGTTTCTTTATTTATGTTTCATAAATAATAAATATATATATAGATTTGATTAATTAAGATTTTTAATTGTAATTTATATATTTTCCGACTATTTAAGGCAGCTTTTAGTTATTTTAAAATGTGTTTTAATAGTCCTATTTTTGAATATTTAGTAAGAAAATAAATAATTGTAATTCATTAATATTTTTTAGTCATTGAATAAATAAATATTTTCATGTTTAT
Organism: Heterodera schachtii; assembly: GCA_023374025.1. NCBI lineage: Eukaryota > Metazoa > Nematoda > Chromadorea > Rhabditida > Heteroderidae > Heterodera > Heterodera schachtii. The sequence goes on from SIJG01000004.1 coordinate 2,654,133, forward strand.
CTTTTGGAGTGCTTTTTTAATTATTTTGCTTTTTGGAAAATATTTTTACACATAAACTTTTAAATAATTGTGTCCTTTTAAAATTTAAGTTTCTCTTAACCATTACCATTATTCTTTTTATTATTTGGATATTCAATTTTTTTATGTTTTTCAAATTTGTCTAAAGCCAACAATTAACCATTCACAAATTAAGTAAAAATAAGCCAAAATTTAAAATTTTTAAAATTATTTTCTGTTTTCTTTCATATTTTCTGCTTCTTTTCAGACAATTTTTCGATTTATAATTCCTTAAATTATCATCGAGATAAACTTTACGTGAAATATTTTAAATCTTGCACAAGAATGCGATTATCTTGCTGATGAAAATTCGCTGTTTTGTTTTTTATATTATTTAAAAAATATCGTTTAATCTTTATAAAACTTTATCCTTTTTGTTGCTAATCCATTTTTGTGTATTTTCTTTATATACCATAAAATAATAATTTAATAATTTGTTTTATTATATTATAAAATAAACTTCGATAGAAAATATAAAAAAAGTTTACTGCTAAAAATTTAAGTTATTAGTTATAATTTTATTTAATATTTTTTCATCAGTTTTCTCGACTTCGCGAATCGTTATATATGTTAATATTTTTTTTTCAGATAGTCATCTTTTAGATAACATTTTTAAAAAATGTAGACTTTTTATTTATTCAAAATTTGACTCAAATTTAACAAATTTATTACTAGAAATTTATTATGTAAAGTTCTTTATAAAATTTATCAAAAAACAGATAGATGAGAAATAATTAAAAATAATATACAAATAAAACTTTAAATTAATATCTTTTCGAAATTAATTTTGAAATTTATTTCTTTTTAATTCCTTTTAATACGATTGTCAAATTTTTTTTAAAGTGATATTATGTTTTTAAATTAAAATCATTTTTTCCAGTTTTATTAAATATTGTATAATTATTAATATTAATCAGAAAATAAATAAATTTTTATGCTTTCATCTTTTATTCAAACCGTTTTTACATACTTTTAAATTATTCCATAGTATTATGTGTTAAAAATTTTGAGCTATTTAGTGTCTTTTTTTGGTGAAATTCATAGATTTATGACATGCAGTCCTTCTCTTTAAAAATTTTTAAGAAATTAGTTTATGTGCTAAATATCATTATTTATTCATTTCTGTATTCCTTGGTTGAGTATCGATAAAGTTTAAAAAAGAGCGCTGAGTATTGAATTTTTATCTTTTTAATCTGTTATTATTTTAATAAATTACTGCAATTGTCATTAATCATTTATTTTTTTTCAAGCAATTTAAAATTTTGTCTTATTCATTAAATCAATTTAAAACAAAAATCAAAAAATCTTTAGAGTAATTAGAAGCCGAAGGACTGAAAAATGAACATATAATTTGTTTTTTCTTTTTACTCACAATAAAAAATCTTTAGAAATGTAATTGATTGATTTAAAAATTTAAAGATTTATTTTATTTTTTAGAAAAAAGTATTGATTTTTTATTTGCCGTTGTCAATAATTAACCCATTTTATTTAAATTTTATTAAGTTAGTTTTTATGTGAATTTATTAATATTTTATGTTAATTAAAAAATATCATTACCTTGCCAATAATCCATTTGTTTTCTTAAATGGTGGAGGATGAACATTTTCAACAAAATATTTAAATAAAACAAATGAATTTCAAATATTTTGAGTTCATTCATTTTATATGAGTGATTGAGCTTTTTTTTAATATAATAAATTTCATGCAAAATAAAAAGTTTTGAACTGTTTGCCTTTCTTTATTAATTCTTTAAAAATGGATATCATTTTTGGAATATTTGCTTTTAAAATAAAATTTCATTCTTTATATGTAAATTATAATATTTATTTATGATTAATTAAATTTTCTTTTATTAATTTACAATTATTAATTTATGTTATAATATTTTTTGAAAATTTAAAATATAATTAATATTCACATTTCCAAAGGTTCATCTTGAAATTATTTTTGGTGGCCACTAGTAAAATGATGCTCATTTTTTAAATTTTAGTTTAAATTTTTTATTTTTTTTTAATTTGACTAAAAAATTTGTCTTTGTTTAATTCTGGTTTTAGTTTTTATCGTTTTAAAGGATTGTTGTTTTATTCTCAAACCAATTAATTCAATTTATATTTTTTTTGTGTGTTTGATTAAACGAAAGAAAAATATAAATATATTCAAAAAATGCATTAAATATTTAAAAAAATTTTACAGAAATATTTTAAAGTGCAATACATTAATACAATCATATAATAATTAATTACGTCAATCGAAGACGTAACTTTTGGACATTTTAATAGCATGGTTTTTTTTTTTCAAAATTGCTTATAAAAATATTAATTACTCCTACAAATTATTCATTTAAAAAACATTATTAGTTCTATCAGATTAATTTAAATTTTTTTGCCTATTTTTTTTTTGCTGTAAACTACGATTATAACAATAAAAATTTCTTTATAATTTTATTAAAATAACAGATTAAAAATGCGAATAAGTATTAGAATTTTAAAAAGTCATTAAATTGAAACAATGGTTAATTTGTCCTTGTATTTTTATTCAGCTTTTTCATAGTACAAATACAAAAAAGTATAATTTTAATTAGGAAATAAAGAAAAAATTATTGCTTATAAAAGATGAGCAATACTAAAAACAAAAAAATTTAATAATTTTTCAAATAACTAATTAAATATATTTTATTAAAAAAAGAGTAACCTTGTGAAATGATTACAACCAAATATATAATCAATTTTTAATTAATTAATAATAAAAAATATAAAATTTTCAGCAATTTACACCCAAAAATTACATTTTGGCATCATATACATTGAAGTAATAAAATTATATAAATATAAAAAATCTATATTATAAAACATTAAATTACATTTTATTATTATTTCATTTAATTTTAATGTTTTTACTAAAGTGAACAAAATAATAGAATATGCGCGTCCTTACCTCATCAAGAGAATTTTAAATAATTTAAAAATCTTTTAAATTTACAACAAAAAATGAATTTAAAATAATTTATAAAAAATATTAATTAGTAATTTCTGTATAAAGGCCGCGGATTTTATTAAGAAGGTGAGGATCGTTGAAAAATTTATTGAAAAAGCGAAAATATTTTACGAAAATCACTGATAAATCAAATTATGTTATGATAAAGAATAAAAGGTCTTTTTACATAAATAACATGATAGACACAAATTAAGATATTTTAAATATCTTTAAATAAATAATTTATTCGTGAACTATCAGCATTAATTGATTAAAAATTATTTATTAAATTATATATAAATCTAATATTTTATTTTTTACCCAATTAAACTTGCCATAAGATTAAAATTGGCAGAGAATATATCAATGGATATTTAAAATAAAATATTATTTTTAATATTATTTAAACATGTATCAAAACTGACCATATGTATTCCTATCTGCACCGACAGCATAAAGAGAATGTATTAAATAAATTATTTAAAAAGTATAAGACACCAAATCGCTGAATAGAAAAATAAATATAAATATAGAACAATATATAAAAATGTAAAAACTTAATCCATTTTAAATATACGTAAACTAATGAGAAATTCTTACAATAATATCAAAAACTATCATGGTTAATGCTGAATTGTATTTTAAAAATTTTAGCCAGACGCCAAACACAGAAATCTGTAAATGCATAACATAACGAAATCTAAAAAAGGCTTCAAATTTTTTCGTGAAAATGCCATTGGGCAATACCAAAAAAAGGATCACTATAATTTGATAATTAGACATAAAATTTGATTAAAAAATGTTAATTTATATTCTATATCTCAATTTAAATTATCATTTTTTTCCGATTTTCAGCTTCATATCCGGCGACTGCTGGCTTTTTTCAGTTTTTAATAAACATTAATCATTTTCTTGAATATTTAAAATTTATTTATTTTTAAATAACACATTCTCTTATGATTTGTCATCGTTAATTAATTGTTTTGGGAAGCATAAAAAATTAAATATTAATTGTTTTCTTTGCCATTATTCAATAAAACCATCTAAAAAATTTTGCTATTATAATTTATATGTGTCTATTTATTTCTATAATAATTGATAACATTTTTATTTTCAATGATTTGAATTCAAACTCATTTCAAATATTTATATTATTAAATGTACGTAAATTTATATAAGCTATATAAATGCATATTAAGGTGAAAATAATTAAATATATTATAATAAAATTATATATATTAAGTTAGGTTTATTATTACTTTTTAATTTCTGTGTTCTTTATAAACTAACGGTAAAAACCTTATAAATCAAGTCTGGATTAAAAAGGAAAAAATGGTTAATTTTATTTTATAAAATAGAAAAGCAATAAAAATGTAAAAGATAATTAAAATCAATATACAAATTAATTTAAATTTTTAATAAGAAAATGGAATATATTTAAATGTTGTTGTTATTTAATTCACCTTCATAATAAAAAATTTTTATAAATAAAATTGAAATTTTAATTGGTTTAAACCTTTTTTTAATTTATCTTAACTTAAAGGAAAATATTTTCGAAGAAATTGCAACTTTAAATTAATTTATTGACTATTAAAACCAAAATCCCTGCTGCTGCCAAAACGGAAAACTGCGCATTAAAAGTAGGGCTGCACGGGTCCGGGTACCCGACCGGGTCCCAGACCCGGATACCCGGTTTTTTCACTACCCGGACCCGGACCCGGACTCGGTTTTTTGAAAATCCAATACCCGGTACCCGACCCGGTAGGTCCGGGTCCAACCGGCATTAAAATAGACTGGTAAGAATGGGAGTCTGGATCAAATTGTTGAGCAAAGTTGGAGAAAAAGAAATTTTTTTTTTTTAATTAAATTAAGTTTTATTTTAAAAATGAGGCATTTATTGCTTCTGTGGCTTGGTGGTTAATCTCTTGGATTCAATTCGTTATTTGCTCATTTGTCAGGTTCAATTTCTTCGCATAGCACTTCTTTTTTTTTAGCATTTATTTTAAATTTTTGTTGGAAATTGCCATTTTATTATTAAGTAAATAAAGCTTAAAAGTTTTTAAATTAAAAAAAAACTATTTTTGCTTTCATAGAATTTTAAAAGAAATTTCTTAATTTTTTACAATATTCCCATAAGAAATTTTGAAAATTTTGAACATTTTTGGTAGAAATTCTTATATTGGCTAAAATACCAAAATTTGGTCATTTTTTTAATAAAATCTGTTAACAAATCAGAAGTAATTTTCAAAATTTTTCCCGGCGGCGCCTATCGGCACCCCGGACCCCCTGTTCTTGAAAAGTTTTTTTTGGAAAAATCGAACCGCAAAAAAGTGGTTTTAATAGCAATAAAAAATTTGACAAATAATATTTAGCATTTATTACAGAAAAAATTTCTGTTAAATAATAATTTTGAAGGAAATAAAAATTAAAAATTTCTGCAATACACGATTTCACCGGGTACCCGATACCCGACCCGGTACCCGGTTTAAAAACTAGTACCCGACCCGGTACCCGGATTTTTTTATGATTACACTTACACACAAAAACCTAATAAATTTTCAATAATTTAAAAATATCTAAATGAGCATATTTAAATAATTTCTTAATTTGCACATATAAAAAAAGAAATTAAATTAATCCAAATTTCCGTAAATATAAATTAAAGATTTGCATAAATCATTATTGTTGGTTATTTGGTATTTAGCTCTTTTTTACAATTTATTCGTTATTTAGCTATCTATTTTAAAATTGGAAATTTAAAAATATGATTCTGACATAATTTATCAAAAAATAATAATTGATTCTTAAAAATATAATTACTTGGGCTCAAAATTATATGGAGGCTTCGTATAGGATAAACGCACTTCACATGTACAGGGATGAAAATTTTCATGTACATAATTCGAAAAATTTAAATCCAAGTACACTTAGCAATTTTATCATACCGAATGATTCTTAAAATTTCACGGCAGTGTCTTTAATGTAAAAATTTGTTAACAAAATCAGCATTTTTTAAAGATCATATTTTATAAAAACATAAAAATCACAGCTCTTGTAATAATAAACATTGGTGATCAGAACTTTTTTAATTTAAATTTGCTAATGTATTTTTTTTTACTTTTAAAATAAAACTCTTAAAATAAGTTTATCAAAAACAATGAAAAACTAATACAAAAATTTTAAAAATTTAAAAAACTTGAAATTTTTACAATTATTTCATTAATTAGTTAAAAACAAAAATGAAAGTGTTTTTATCTCATTAATGATAACTTTCAAATAAAAAGCCAAACGATTATGTGACAAAAATGCCAAATTATGTGCTAAATAAAAAAAACGTTCAAATTAAGTGCCGAAATAATAGAAAAACACAAAAAGAATAATATAATAGAAAATGACAAAAAATTAAAACAAAAAAATTTTTAACGAAAAATATTATAAAAACACAATCAAATTTTAAATATTAAGAAATATGATTATTCTACATACAATTGGGTTTGATCGAATTTATTAAAATAATAAAATTATTATTCTCTTAACTCCTTATGTGTAAATGACTTTATTTAAATAATTTTAAAATTCTTAAACCTCACCTCATTTTCGCGGAACGCCGACATTTGCGCCGCGGACATTTGCGCCGCAGACACTTGCGCCGCGACACTTGCGCCGCCCAGCCAAATCGACATTTGCGCCGCAGACACTTGCGCCGTGACTTTTGCGCCGCTGACACTTGCGCCGTGACTTTTGCGCCGCTGACACTTGCGCCGCGACTTTTGCGCCGCAGACACTTGCGCCGCCCAGCCAAATAGACATTTGCGCCGCAAAAAAAAATAATTTTTTTAATTTGCAACAATTTATTAATTCTATGCTAACCAGTGCCCTATGGGCACTGAAAAAACTGCTTTTAACATATATTTTTTTAAATTGAAATAGCTTCGCTATTTAACAGTCTCTAGAGGGCGCTCCGCGCCAAAAAACTTAAAAAAACTAACTTCAAATCAATTCATCTTCCCCTTCCTTTTTTCCTCTTTCTCTTCCTCTTCCACTCCTGTTCCTCTTCCCTTTCTTTTTCTCATCCCCATTCTCTTCCTATTCTTTTTCCCTCTTTCTTTGCGGATATTAAATTTATTAAATATAAAAATTGATAACATAGAAAAATCCAAAAATTTTAAGATGAGAATGCGAGAAAAATACGGAATAATCCAATTAGAAAAATGATATTTTAGCCAATGTTTATTATGATATTAGAATAATATTGATAAATCAAATTTATTAATTGACATGACATAAATTTAAAAATTACAATAATAAATAAAATACAAAATTATTTCAAGATAATTATATATCAGCTTTAATACATTTTATAAAATATAGTATATAAGATAATAAGAACTTAAAATTAAAAGATGCAATATTATAATATATATATAATGTGGAATCAAAGCACAGACGATTAGAGAAGCATTATCAATATAAGTTATAGAAGCCAAAGTCCAATTTATTATGAGATGGAAATGCAAAATATAAAACAAAAATTTTAATTAAAATTAATATACTTAAGAAATTTAATTATTAACAACAGAATAAATTATAATTCATTAATTTGAAAAATAAAAATTGAGTAGAAATTTAAATTCTAAAGCAACTTACTAATAAATAACTTAATTTTAAATTATCTGACAGGTGATAAAAACGTCTACTACACCGGGACAAGATGAAGAAAACAAAACAATAAATTTAATTGAAAATAATAAAATAAATTAACAATGTTAAAACTGAATATATTAAAAGAGCAAATTATTTTTAAATTATAAATAAAAAAAAATTAAACATCTTAAAATTTTTGGGAAACGAAAATTCTAAAAACATTTGGAAAAGTATGGGTGTGCGGGTTTTGAAGTGAGGAGACTCAGTCCCGTAAATTTGTAATAGAAAAATGAGATTTAATAAAAAATAAATTTTCATTACATCTTCAATTTTAAAGCCAAAATTTTTAAAAATTACCTTTAGTTTATTTATATTTATTGCTCGATCAAAAATTTTTTGCTTTTTGAAGAAATTACCGCTTAATTTTATTCCCAAGACAGAGAGAGACTCAACCCCGAGACTCGAGAACGAGATTCGACCCCGAGACTTCAAGAGACATTAGAACGAAATTTTTCTCAAAAATTTAAATGAGTAGTTAAAAAGCCTCAAATGAAAAAATAATCTTTAAAACTTTTAAATTCCAAAAGTTTCGTGAATTATAATGTTGAAAAAGAAAAAAAAGTAAATTTCTTCCCAGTTTAAAGTGATGAACTTCGAGAACGTTTCAGCTATGTGTTTTTATTATAGACAAACAATTCATAGTTTCTATAATTTAGAGAGTTTGGCATTAAAAACACATTTCGACCTTTTAGCATTTATTTCGAAATACACAGAGAAAGTAATAAAACACAAAAAAAAATTTCAGCGATGGTTAACGATACCGAAAACCCAAATTATTGAAATTTTTAAAGATTTTAACAGAAAATGGGTTAAATTGGAAGCATCTCATCCAAGTGCAATTATGAAAAAATTAAATATAAATAATTAAATATACATATTAAATAAAGTATAAATATTAATAATTTAATACTGATGCAAACAATGAAAGGAATGGGCACAATTTTTAAATTTTCTCTAACACTACAAGAGAAAAAGAAAATAAATAAAAATAATATCATTTAAAATTAAAACAAAATCTAAATCATTTAAAATTAAATAAATAGAAATATTAAAAGATATTAAATAATATGTATCGATGAATAAAATAATATATTCAATTTAAACGAATGCTAATTCTTAAAAATAAGATAAGAAATCTTTAAGATCATAGCATGTTTATTACTTCATAAATGAATTAAGTACAAAAATCGTCATATAAAATCAACTCAGAAATATAAATGTCATTAAAATTCGACAACTTAATACAATTATAAGCTTTTTTATTATTTTGCAAATCTTATTAATAAAAATACAATAAAGACAAAAAATTCACCTCTAAGAATTGTCCTGAATTTTTTGGAAATAAATTATAATTGCGAAAATAATTATCTAAAATAATTAAAAAAGGACAGTAAGAACTAACTCTTAATAAAAATGAAGATTTACGTCATGATTTATTAATTAGAACAAATAGTTATATTTAAATATAAAAATAAAAATATTACTAACAGTGATGCTTAAAAACATAATGATTAATATAAATAAATCTCTTTGAGTCATAATAACTCCAGCAGCAAATTAAAGCGGGCTTTGATGAGTCGGTAATGGAGGTGGCCAAGGATTATTTATCGAATATTTAAATAAAAAATTAGCGGAGAAAAATTTAGCATTAAATAAATAAATTTAAAAAATGTTAAAAAATATAATGTTAAATTAGACCAAATTACAAAAAATTCATAAATATTATTTAATAACTAATTATGACAATCAATTAAAAATAAAAATAAACAAAAATGAAATTTTTTTTATATGAATGAAAATATAAAAATAATATAACATAATTCATTTAGTAATTTATTAATTTATTTAAACCTTGGACAGACATTCATTGAAGAATGGGAAGTGTTATGATAGATAAAAAGTTAAAATAGTATTTTAAAATAAATTCTCTTTTTATTTTAAATAAAAGTAAGTTTACCAAAATTATAATTGTGAAAATAAAAATGGAAAAATAATTGCAAAAGGACACATGCAACACTCTCCATCTACTTACTTCTTGTAGTCAAGATTTATTAATAAAAATAATTAGTCATATTCCAAATATAAAAACAAATTAAGATGTAAAAAGCTGAATTTTTTAAAAAAGTTAAAGTTCTTTTTTGTTTGGTCGCAATTGCTGACCAAATTCTATAAATTAAAAATATGATAAAAATATTTACTTTTAAATAAGGATGTTTTATTCGTGGTGGCGCGTTTCCTAAATGTGCCACTTTAATGTGATATAAAATATTATTATAAAAACTATTCGATTGAATATATTGTTTGTTATTCGTGAAAAGAACTAGTTTTTGGTGATAAGTTTAAAGAACAATGAAAGAAGCTTCATCTTTATTGGATTATTTTATGATAAAAAGAAATTTTTTAACATTGTATTTGCATTTATTTATAGGTATTCTATTAATAAAATGGCACTTTTAGGAAACGCAATAGCACAGTTTTAGCTGAAATGTGAATATCGTTAAAATATATTAAAAATTTAATTTCAAATAACAAAATTTAAAATTCAATTTAATTGATAGGAACAAAAAGTTAATTGATAAATATTAAAAATATTTATAAAATTAATGATAAATTAATTATTTAAACAAAATTATTTTATGTAAAGGAGATATTGTTTCGATTAAGAATAAATTCACTGAAATATTAATCTTTGTTTTGCTATGTTGTAATTTTAATTTTCCTTTTACAAAAGTAGTTATAAGTTTATTTTTTCAAAATCAAATTTTAATTTTGAAATCCTTTCAAAAAATATTTTTTTAGATTAATACTGCTTAACTTTTATTAATATATATATTTATTATTTTTTTTAATAATAAAATTTTTGATACAAAAAATTACAGCAATTTTATGTATCCATCAACCTAAAATGATTTCCGATTTTCTTTTTTTATTAATAAATATCTTTGTATTCGAGGAGGAGGGAGAAATTTTTACAAAATTCTAATTTCTGTCTTGAGTCTTGACTACAACACCAATTTATCCCTAAATATAGGAAAGGTTCTGTTTATATGATAAATTTTTTTATTAATGCCAACGTTTATCAAATTCGATAAATATTGATAAATGAGTTATGCATAATTATTACTTAATTAGTTAGATGTCCTCACTCTCCATTAATCCTTGATTTTTGGTCGATTTTTAAAAATTTAATTCTAACTTTCTTCGAGATTGAAAATCCCCAAATTCCGAAAGGGCACAATGCTTTCACTTAAACTCCAATTTTTTTTTTGATGTTTGGAAATGTTAAAATAGCAAACGATTTCATAACATTGATCAAAAGCAATTAATTTTTTAATTCTTGATATCATAGGATGCTGTAAGAGTTTTCTATAGTCTGCGAAAATTAAATAAATTTAATTTAAAACATGTAAAAATATTGTTGTATTTTACCAAAGGTATAAGCAAAATTTTTATTTTGTGGCTTTAATATTCAATCATTAAAATGATTATGAGATAACTAACAAATAAAGAAAAAAATGAAAATGTAAAAATAAATAATGAAATAATTAATTGTGAAAAAATAATAAATATTTTTTAAGTTTTTTCATACAAAACAAAGTCTAATCACGAAAAAATTAATACTAAATTCTCAATAAAATAAACAATAATTATTATAGGCAACCATTAATTATTTGTCAGTAAAGCAAGGTTTCTATCTCAAAATTTTCAAAGTAAGAACATAAATTTCAGTGAATTCGGGATCAAAAAAAAAAAATATATAATAAAATTATTTATTTCCAAGGCATATTGCATATTTAAACTTTTTTTAGAAAATTTATTTTTAATACAAAAATAATAACTGACTTTTTATTTTAATTAGAAAAAAAACAAAAAATAAATTGGCTACAGCAAACTGCACGAATAATGAAATGCGTAAAATTGAAAATATTATAGGGAAAATTAATTTTCGAAACATAATCTAAATATCAAAGTTGTAATTCAACATCAATATCTTAATTAAAATTAAGTAGAATATTTAAATACCTGTTAATTTTTAATTTCAAATATGTGAAAAAACTTATTTAAAAAAGTATTAATAATTTTAAGAAAATATGAACAATTTAAAATGCTTTTTATCTGAAATAAAAATTCTATTAATTAATAAACAGAAAAGATAATTAAATATAAAAGCCAAAATTACAAAGTAAAGAGAGAAAATTTCAATATTCATTATTTTGTAATATTTCATTAGAGCAAAAAAATGCAATAAAAACTTAATAATTCAAAAAAATGCTTTCATAAAAATTAGTATTTGAAAATGTTTCTATAATTTTATAAAATATTAAATTAATCTTTTTTATTTAAAAGTGGTCTTAATAAGTAAATATTTTTTAATTCATAAAAAATTCAAATTAATTGAAACTTTTTTAAAAAAGTGTCACTAATCCAATCTAATATCAAAAAATAAAGATTTTATTTGACCAAAACAAATCTACAATTATTAATCAATTCTTAATTGTAATATTTTAAAATTAATAATACTTAAAAATAAACATTTGAATCAAATTAAATCAAATTAAACCCAATTTTTATTTATTTTTATTTAAATATTTACTAAAATAAATAATTAAATTAGATTTGTTTTGTTTTGATTCAATTAAAAAAAAATTTACAACAGAAAATATTTAACAAAAATGGAAAAACAATTGATTGTAAAATTATAATTTCATCTACTTTATGATGGATGAGCAGATTCGTGAAAGCTAGACAATAATTCTGATTGATGATTATGTTTATTTATCCCTCGCGTAGGTTACTCATTTTTCACATCTTCTTTTTGTTCATGTGTATTAACTTTGTTTTATGTACAATCTTTAGCTTAATTTATTTTCAGTTACTTTTATTTTCGTTCGTCATAATATTTGCATTTCATAACTTACAATTAATTTTATTTTTATTTTTCTAACCGCTTCGATGCTAATTTATGAATATATTCAATTTTATTTTTTAAATATTTGTTAATTTAGGTTTCATTATTTTGCTGATTATTCTTTTGGTGTTGATTGCATCCTTAGATTTCAGGTTTGATCAGGATAAATATTTAAAAGGCACTTTTTTTGCGTGGCTACAAATTAATTAGTTATCTTAATCGTTTACCAAATTTATAATATTAATAATTTTAAATTAGTTTTTAAATGTTCAACAAAAAACAAAAATATAAATTAATTCAAAAAACAAAAACTCACTATTATTAATAAAATGGAACGAAAAATTTAATTAAAGGCAACTTAACCAACGCTTATAAAATAAAATAAAAATTTTGATGAAATTATTAATTAAATTTAGTTAAGAATTTATTATTAGGTCTTGAAAAAATGTGTGAATTTTCACTTCAACAATTAGAGGTCTTCCTTCACCAATTAATTAGTGAATAAAATTGTGATTCATTAGTTGAAAAGTATTTTATTGAATAAAAAAAATTTGAAATTAATAGTAATTTGAAAAAATTAATTGCTGAGCATTGAAATGTTATTAATTCGTTTGGAACTTAATTTTTGCCAAGAAAATAGCTGACAAAATTTACTTTTCTTTTAAATTTTTTTATTGCAAAATAATGTCATTATCACCCCTTAACAAATTTTATCATTTAAGCAGCATTTGACAAATTTAATGTTTTTAATAATTGTTTTCCATTTTTGTACATTTGCAAAAAAATTATTTTTCTTTCATCGCATGTCTATATGCTTTTATCAAATCAGATTTTAAACTTAAGTTTAAATTCTAATTTTTGGGTTTTTCATTAAATTTTTATAAAATTTTAATTTGGTTTTTAACTTTGTCCATTTTCTTTTTTTTTTATTCGTGGTTTAATAATTTGTAATTATGCTTAATTATTTATATTAAAATGAATTCTTGACAATTTATTTACAGATTTCATTAATAAAATAATTGTGTTCTCAATATTGGGTAAATAGAAATATAAGTTTATACGAAATTAAAAATAATGATAAAAAACACAATAAAAAGAAAATTCAGCATTAAATATAAATTTTATAAAAATGCTAAATTCTGTATATTTTAAATTTTTAAATTTTGAAAGTTTTCTATTTTGAAAAAAGTTAAATATTTATTTAAAAATTTAATTTTTATAATTAAAAATAAATTATACAAGCTCTTTAAAAAATAAAATGTCCAATAAGCAAATATTAAAAAATATGAAAATTTATAAATTTTTTAAATTTCTTAATTAAAATTATGTGAAAATAAAAATCTATTATTATTGACAAAAATAATGAAACACTATACAAAAAGCTACAACTTGGTAATATTAAAAACACTTTTAAGGACTTTTATAAAAAGAGAATAAACGTTTTTTTAAAATATTCATAATCCAAAATTATATTTAATGGCATTGGAATTAGACCATGTTAATTATGTATTAATAACTAGGGTTGGGAATTATATGGAAATCAATATTTTTTTCCTGGACTGTGGGAGGCCTGAAACTCACGACAAAAAATGTTTTTAGCTTGGTTTTAAGCTTCTAGGATGGAGTTCTATATCCATACTTCCATACTTGTCCATATTTTGGCATTTAAGTCCATATTTTATGTCATATTTTGGCATTTAAGTCCATATTTTATGTCATATTTTGGCATTTAAGTCCACATTTTATGTCCATATTTTGGCAATTTTCCAAAAAACCCCAATTATAACGGCCCTCATCAGCTAAATTGGCCGTTTTTACAAACTACAAAAAAGACATTTTTTAGAAAAATTGTCGAAAAATTGATTTAAATTTAAATTTTCTTAAAAATTGGTTAATTTATGTCAAAAATAAGCAACGCAACAAATGGAAAATTTTATTTTTTAATTTCTGTCCATATTTTTGCCTTTTTATGTCCATATTTCTCGATTTTTTGTCCATATTTTATGGCCATATTTTGCGATTTTATATCCATATAATTCCAAACCCTATTAATTACAAGTCTCCCTTTCAAAAAAGAGTTATGAATTTTCCTGAAAAATTGAAAATTTCCAGAATTACTGAACCAACTTTTTTGATCTTTAGTTAGAAAAATCAAATATGTTATGAATTACCAAAAATTAATTGGCATTTTTCATATAAATTCAGAAATTTTTTAACAAAAATTCAATAAAAAATTATTTTTTTCTTGACGCAATGACATTTTTTGGAGACATATTCAAAATAAATTTCAAAAATTTTCCACACAGTCTCGTTTAATCTAATCCAATTATTTATATCCAAAAACAATCAAACAAATACATATATGTTATTCGAAACGCAATAATATAAGAGAAAATTAACAAAACATTATTTATAAAAAATTTAAAATAGCTGTTATTTTTAACGATTTAATAAAAATAATTTTTGACTTATTTAGAGATAAAGTCAAAAAAAAGAGAAGTGAACTACCTAAATTAAAAATAAAGATATTAATAAATGAAAAAGAGTTAAAAAGAACACAAATAAATAGATTCTGTAATTGGACTAATACAATTAAAATCACTCAATTATTATCAAGTACTTCTCAATATTATAAAATGGCAAATAATAAAAAAATTAAATAAAAACACAGTAAAAAAATGTGTCATGATTTGGCAAATACAACACAATTCGTCCCAACTGCATGGTTCTCGAGGGCAGCATGAGAAAGATCTTAATGAAATAATCAAGAAATAGTTAATTTATAAATAAATTTTGCTATTTTTATTTTATTAAATTTACCATCATGAAATCAATCAATGAATGAAAAAATATTTAAATGATTATTAATCAATAAAAATTTAATTTTTATAAACTTGAAAATTCATTATATAATTTAATTAGATTAATATTAATCTATTATGTATTTTACCCCGGTCCTTCGGGAGCATCAAAGCGAACCTCCAACGATATTGGTACTTAAAAATATTTGTTTGTTTTTATTCAAATAAATGCAAAATTATATTAAACGACGAAGAAAAAATAAATATTTAAAGAATGCTTAACTAATAATAATGAATTTCTATAATTGTCGCCATGTTTTTAAAATATTTATTGAAACGGCACTACAAAAAGTGAAAATTGAAAAGCAAAAAAATAATAATTTAGAATATAGAAAAAATACAAAATAGTGTTTAAATTTTTTTCACTAAAATTAAGACTTTTTAGTATTGATAATAATTGATCAATGGACAATGAATTCAAACTCTATAGAATTTAACATTTTATTTCTTTTTTATTTATTTTTTTAATAAAAATATAAGTAAAATAATCTTCTAACATTCGCATATAAAATTAAATATTTTATATTTGTAATTTAAAATCGAATTTATTTCTGAATTCTGACTGAGTAAATGTGGATTTATCATATAACCAAAAATATATCGAGTATAATTTAAATGAGCATTAATAAAACAAATTAAATTTTGGAGTTAGGAATGTGAGAAAACAATTAAAAAAATGGAAATCGACATTGACATCGGCATCGAAAAGTAAAATGAAAAGAAAAATATAATAAATACACATAGAATTTACCAGTGAAAATTAAGAAAGAAATTCCAAATAAAGTAAACAAATTTAATTAAAAGTGGTAAATTAGAAAAATATACTTTTTAACAAATGCTGCTACTTTAGTTGCTTTTAATTTTTATTTATCAATTTAATAAAGAAGAAATCACAATTTATAAAATGATTTTGTTATTTAAAAAATACTTTTATTTTAATGAAAACCTTGCCTAATTTTAACGAAAAATAAATCAAAAAAAAGTCACATAATTAAATTCATTCGATAGAAATTCTTTATAGAGATCTGATTAATTAAGTATTACTGATGTAAAATTAAACATATTAAACAAATTAAAAAGTTTTTTATAGATAATTTACATAATATTATTCCAAAAATGCATACAATTCATTAAAATTAATTTAACTTGCATAAAACATAATTTAACTGTAAATGTCACTAGATATATTTTGTTGTAAAATAAAAAACTTCAGCAGAAGTTGAAATAAAGGCTAAAAGCCCAATAAAGAAAAACAATTTTAATACAATAGAAAAAAAAATAAAAAATATTTTATTTGATAAAATTGAGAACGAGACGAACGAGAAGAGACACCGAAAGATCTATGCATTAAAAACTTTTGTAAAATTCAAAGCCATGATGAAAATCTAATCTATGAAAATAGATAGATAAATATATAATTAATTTATTATAAAAAACTATTATTTTATTTTTAATAAAATTCATTTTTATTACAATTTTCAAATATTATGTAATAATTTTAAATAAACTAATTATCAATTCTTTAACAAATATACTAAATTTTATAAAGTTTAAATAAATAATGAAAATTTTTACGAAAAATTGTAGAATCATTTGCCCGATAATCATTAATATAATTAATTAATGTTTAAACTAATTTTCCTTATTTGGAGGTTGAAAAAATGAGAAGGAATTCGACATAAAATTTAAAAAGAATTCAAATTTAAAATGTTTTAAAAAATATGATTTTTTCATTTTCACCAAAAGTAATTAAAATTATTTAAGAAGTGCAAGCATAAAAATTACATTGCAATAAAAATGAATAAAAATGCTACAATAATTCTGTTTTGAATTAAGAACATGAAATTTATAAAATGATAATTTGGAAAAAATCTCTTGAAATTAGAAAAATAATAATTTTTACATAAATATATAGAAAAATGAATTGCATTATACACCAGCGATGGGCTTTCGCTTTCGCGTTGCGCATATTTCGCTTTTTTGGCACTTTCGCTTTTGGGTTTCGCGTTTCGCATTTTATTTTCCGATTTTGCCCATCCCTGTTATACACCTTTAAAATTAAACTAATATAAAATGTAAGAACTATCAAATCAAATACATTCAATAGCTTTTCTTTTATTTATTTTTGAAAAAATGACTATTAAAGGTTTGATGCTATTTATTATTATTTAAAAATTTAAATTATAAATCAGTGCTTAAAAATTTAGTGTTTAGTGCGAATACGAAATACGAAACGATCAACATCCTTGATCTCTACCCTGAAAGTTTGGTTCGAAAGTCCCACAGTCACTTGAGTACCTTTACTTTTTTAGATCTAATGTCGAAGTAGGAAATTCCTCTCCTTTTTATTTAAATCAATCTTAAAAGAAAAAAAACAACACCAATTTTTTAAAATAACTTTTAATAAAGTTAATATTTATATTTGAATAATAATTTTGCAATAATCGATATTAAGCTGAATTTACTGTTTTAGATTATAAGCAAAGTGTTTCTTTAAAATTAATTTAAAAGAAGAAATGGATTATAATTATCAAAAATTTTAATTATAAAGGATTTTAACTTAGTGAGCGCACGCACAAAAATCCATAAAGAAACGTAAAAATAATAATTTAAATAACAATATTTGTTTAATAAATATTAAAAAACATAAATAAATATTAAACGTCATAATTATGCATAAGTAAAAATATTGATTATTCATTACGAAAATAAAAGTAATTTTAAAAAATTTAAGAAAATCAAAATGTAACAAATTAAAATTAATGAAAAAAAACAAAATTTTATTAATATTTTTTGTGATTTAATGTACACTTTTGCAAAATCACAAATTAAAAATTTATACAAAAGAAAATAACGTTAAGGAAAAGGAAGCGCAAGAATTAGTAAATAAAAATATAACGAAATTAACTTTTTCTTAAAAATGAATATATTTTAAAAATTAAATTATTAAACTGATGTAAATCAAATGCAAAAAATACGAAATAAAAATCTAATGATTTTTTGTTAACATAAATTAAATATTAAATTTATTTGTTTTTATATTGTATTTTAATCAGGAGCTCAAAAATACGAATTTAAATTCTACTTACAAAAATAATACCAGAAAATTAGAAAATTAATAATGAATGTAAATAGGTACATTATATACATAAATTCACAAAATATAATTAAAGAATACAGATAATGAAGTGAAAATTAATTTTAATAATTAACAAAAACAAGATTAATGGAATAATAATATCATATTTTTTGAATAAAGTTAAATTATTTATTAGAATGGGGAATAAGTTCTGTTATTGTGCCCAAAAAATTCACTGAAAATTCATAACAATTCAAATAAGAAAGTAAATTTAATGAAACTCATGTGTTATTCCTTTATTAATTTTGCAATTTTAAATAATTATAATAATAATGTAAATCGAAAAAAAAATTCTTACGCATAAAAAACATTTAATTTCCAAAAGATTTTATAACAAAATTTGTTATTTTTTATGCCGAGAGAGCAAGAAATTAGAAGGAATTTACAAAATTCAAGGAAGTAAATCCGTTAACATAAATAAATACAAAATAGCAGATATTTTAAAAAATACTTGGAATTAAAAAGAAATCAGAAAAGAAAAAATATAAAGTCATTTTTTATTATAAAAATTCTTAAAAATTCGATATATGTCTTCGCTAATGACAGCATGAATTAAAAGGAAAAAATGATAAAACAAAAACAAATATTCTTTTATCTTATTGCAAAAAAAATTCTTCTTTATTATAACCAAAAATTTGATAATTTTGAATTAATTTAATGCTATTTATTTTCGGCGTGAATTGGTCGTTCGGCACCGACATTTGAAATTCCCGCGAGATTTCATCTTCTCCGTTTCGGTTTGGTTAAATGACATGACCTTCGCAAATATAAAATAAATCAAAATTTGGTAATTCTAAGTTTGTCACCCCCCTTATTTAATTCATTCATAACCTTATAAAATCCTTAAAATATTAAAAATCCAAAAAATGAGCATTATTTTATACATCTGGCCTTCAGAATTTTTTTTCTTGAATTTTGAGTCATTTCCATATGATTTTTGACTAAATTCACAGAAGAGGTGGTAGTCCACGAAAATAATATAAAACTGTAATATTTCAAATAAATTTAGTTAAACATATTAAAAACACCGAACCACGACAGGAATGAAAATAATTAAAGTTAAATTCCTATTATAACAAAGAATAAATATGACAGTTAAAATTAAAGAAAATTCCAACTTTCTTTTTAGTGAATTAATTCTGTATTTAAATCCAATTTATATTTAAGAAATAAATTTTATTTAGTTGATATAATCTCGTATATCTTCGGTTTATTTAGGCTTATTTTTGAATAATATTAGTATATGTATTAATTTTATTAATAGAAAATCTTTATGCCATAATTTTTTGCCTGTTGACGAGCCATTTTTCAAAAATTCGAACGTTTTTACGATACCACTAGGCAACAATTTGATTTTCTATAGTGAATGAAAATTTTTTGGCATTTTTTAAAAGGTATATTTTATAGAGAGAATGATCTACTCTCATTCGATACACGGTTTTCATTTGCATATTTCTTTCGAATTGTTTTTTATGTGCCCATTATAATTCTAAATTTCATAAAAGAACGAGAATTAAAAAAATAACATCCTCTCGTTTATTTTTTTAAATTTTTATTTCAATGAAATATTATACATTATTAAATGATGCTTGAGAATTTTTATCATATTATTATTTTATAATAAATTTTTTTCTGGGTTAATTTTTAAGATCTGAGTCACATTTATTGTTTCTTTTTTATTCTCATGGTGAAAAAGCGGTATCTTAATGAAAACTTTCAAATATATTCCAATTGCAATTTAATTTAAAATATTTAAAATGAAAATAAAACGTAACTAAAAATTCAATTTGTTATTTCATTTAAATTTAATTATATATTTTGTATACTCCATAAATTGAGATTTAATCATTTGATTTTTAATTATAATACTTTTTAGACTTTTATATCCCACAAATTGGTTTTATCGTTTGTTTTTTAATTATTTGAAAATGTCAAGTATCCATTACTTTTTTTTTCACTTAACAAATGAATTAAATAGAACAAAAAAATTTTCTTTTATTTCGCATAAATTCTGTTATGGTGTAAATTGATACAAAGAAATAATAGATTACAATATAACAAATAATAATATGTTAGCACGTTCAGATTTTGTATTAGTGTAAAATCTGAAAATATTTTACTGTGAACGAATATATCCTGATTTTATGATTATTTATAATAAAATCATTTATTATTTATTAATAATTTTCTTTTTATTAATTATTCAAGATGAATATTTTAAGCTTTCCGCACAAATTTGTTAGGTTTTAATTTATAGATTTCTTACTTTTTTTAATGTAATAAGTTTTTATAAACAAAAACTAATTATTTACAATATTCCAAATAACAATTGATCTACGAATTTATCATTGAATTAATTGAAATCAATTATCAGATTAATTTTACCATGTATTAAAGTAAAAACCTGCTATCATTAAATAAGGGTGGAACAAAAAAAATGAAATATTTTAAAATTATTTTTATCTTATAAAGCAAAATATTGAAAGAATATTAATTTATTGCTAATTTTCCAAATTAATTTTAAACATAATTAAAATAAATAATTTCATATACTTTAAATGATTTAAAAAAGTAAAAGGCTAAATCAGTGCGCACACACGAAGCAGCTCATTCGATTGCAATCATCATGTATTTGAAGTAGAAATTTTATAAGTATAATAATACCCCATAAAAAATATACATACAATGTTTATTAAAAAAGAAAATAAACCTCATAAATAAAATTTCAAAAAATTAAATAATGATAAATAAATGTAACAAAATTATTTATTAGTTCATTTAATTTCCGAATATTATTATTAATAGACTATTAAAAAATAAAATAAAGAACGGAATTGAAATATAGTAAAATTAAATATAATTTCTTCAAATAAAGCATAATTTTTTTTGTCAATCATTTTTAAATTAATTAAACATTATGTTCAAATTTTTCAACTGAAAGAATAATCATATCATATTGATAAATAAATTTTATCATTTTTACTTACCTATTCAATTATATAAATATAAATGAGTTTATTATTATTTTTAATTAAAATTTATAATTTCTTATTTGGATCGTCGTGATGAATTAAGAAAATAAAGATACTAATGTTAGTCAAAAAAATTAAATTTAAAATTCAAAAAATAATCAAATGACTATTTTATACTAAAACGGGTTTTCACTTATATAAGAATTTATATTAAGCTGTTATTTCACAACAAAAAATATAAAAATAAATAAATAAAAAGACGATTTTTAACCCGTCAAAAATATTATAAAGAAGGACAAGAAAAAATATTAATTTAATTATCTAATACAATTAATACAAATTTATTTTAATTTAAGATGCAAAATTAAAAAAAAAGACCTTTAAAGTAGAGTTAAGCCCCGAGCCCTCGGGGGGGGGGGGGGGGGGGCAAAAAGAAGGGGCCGGGGACCTCGGGGGGCGACTTGTCAGGGGTCGAGTCGGGGGGGAGCTCAATTGTCGGGGGTCGGGGACCCCGTTCGGGTAGTGATCAACGAAATATTTTAACAAAAAAAAACAATTTTTATTTTGAAATGCTCGTAAATATTCCTTTTTTTTTACTTTAATCATCTGATTCAAATTCATTCATTGGCGCCAGTAAAAGTGCGTCCAATTTGGCATTTTATAACAAGGAATCCTAGGCCCCAAAAATTTTCAGAAATCGAATTTCGAGGCTCAAAAATTTTAATCTAATAAATTTGAGCAATTTTAGCGGTGCGATTTTCAAAAAACTTTTGTAAACTTGGGGTGGGAGGAAGTGGTCCGGCGGTGCCGATAGGCGCCGCCGGGAAATTTTTTGAAAATGAGTATAATTTGTTAAGAGAATTTTGTCCAAAAATTGTCAAATTTTGTGATTTTCGAGTCAATTTTTTTTATGAAAAAATTTGGGGTTTTGGGGGCTGGCGATGCCGATAGGCGCCGCCGAAAGGTTTTTCGGAATTTTTAATGAAGTTTATTAAGAAATTGTTTAAATTTCAAAAAGTTTCAACCTTTTCCTCTTTCGTTTTCTATTTAGGGGGCTCGGGGTCGGGGCTTAACCTTACTTTAAAGATAAGAAAATAAAAAGGAAATGCGGATTAACCATTAGGGTTTAACTCTTAAATTTACAAAATAAAAGATGGTTTTTTTGTGGCTGCAAAATTGGTTTCATTTAAATTTTTATTCTTTGATAAGTTTTTATTTCAACAATGCTCAATTTTAAATAAAAAGTCAAGTTTTGTAATAAAATTTTTTTTTAATTAATTAAATATTTAATAATTCTCTTTTTTAAAAACCAAAAAAAGATGAATAAATAAAATTTGAAACATTAAATAGAAAATTAAAATTGCAAATAGCTAATTAAATTTTTAAACGTAATGTTTGTTTTCCGTTATCAATGTCGATCGAATATTTAAAAATTTAATTTCAGCAAAATAATCTTTTTGCTGGTCACCATTTTATGTTAAAACTTATACAAATAATTTCAAAAAATTAACAAATTTTAATAAAATAATAATAGAATTGAATGGCAAAGAACTAATTATTTTATATATTTTTTTAAAATGAATTAAAACTGGAAAATTGTTGTTTTAAATAAACTTATATTTGGCTTGTAATATAAGAAATATATTTTAAAAATTAAAAAATTAAATCTTAATAAAAATAGACCTAAGAATTAATTTTATAAATTAATGATAAAAGAAAAATAACAAAGCTTGCTTTCATATGGCGAAAAACAAGCGGAACTAGTCAATTTAATTAAAATAATTTTCTAAATATAAGAATTTCCATTTTTTCTACCAAATTATTTAGATTTACTGTGATTTTATTTTAAAAACTTTTTATTATTCAAAAATGTTATATAGTAAAATTTAATAATGTAAAGTAAGAAACTGGAATAATCTTCCAGTGGTAGCGGTGCAAATTAATAAGGCAAAGGAATTCAGGAGTTTATTAAAAGCAATGAGTTCTGAGAGGAAATTTCATATGCCATAATTGATTTGTTCGAATTAATTTGTTTTTTTTTCTGATTCCCACCATGTAAGAGCACAATTGTTCAACAAAATTCACTGTTTGAAATATATTAAGAATAAACAAAAAAATGAATAACAAAAATATTAAAATACAATGTTTTTAAAATATTAAATTCAGAATAAAAAATTTTCATAATTGACAAGAATTACATGAAATTATTGCATCAAGCGAGAATTTAAATTGATTTCATATTAATTCAAACGGAATAAACAAATAAAATGCGATTGAAGATTAAAATACCTAATTCCATTACATCTTTAAAAGACACGAATAAAATAATATTTTTAATGCAAAGAATAATACAATTAATGATTATTTTTAATCATATATTAGAGTTTATAAAAATTATAAATTACCTTTACATTTTTGAAATTATTAAGAATTTAAAATAATTAAATAATAATTAATGATTAATAAATAAATATATATCTTTCTTATTCGTGTCTAATTTATTTTCTATTAATCGCGATAGAAAAATATATACTGAATTGAAATTTTTAATTTAATTTATAATGGACTTTCATAGATAGATTTTTTTTAAATTAATTTACCAAAACATCGAAATGACAAATTATAAAAAACTATAAAAAAAAATTAGTATAAATAATAAAATTTTAAAAAATCAAAACCTAAATCATGACAAATCGAAAGCACTAAATTGTAATCTATTTAAAAAAAATAAATACAAAATAATGAATAAGAAACCTTTTATAAACCAGTAATAAAATAAATTATTTGCTTAATTAAATAGCTATAATGCGAAGCAATAAATTAACTAAAGAATAAATCCCAGTTCAATTCTTTCGTTTACTTGAACTTTTAATTATCTTAAGAATTAAAATAATATTTTTAAAGCATAAGTTCAATAAATTTATAAATGATATTAAACAGACTGCAAAAAAATACTTGGTCAAACTAAAAATGAAAATATTTAAAGAAAATGAATTTTAACAGTTAATTTAATAATTCAAGTTAAAATAAAATAGCCAATGATGTTATACGAAAAAAGGCCTCATGTGACTTCTCCTCATGAATATCCTTGGCAGTTTATTCTTATAGGTTTCATTATTTTAAAGAATTTTATTTTCATTTCATTTTTTACCATTTAAAGGGCATATTTGTCTTATATAATTCTTTAAAGATGTTTTAATTACTTTTTTTAACTCGAATTTTCATTAAAATATTAATAGTGAGTTTTCAGTATTTCTGTAAGAAATCTTCCAGCTGAATATATAAAAATATATTTTACATAATATTTATTGAAAAAATGAGTGTACTAATATATAAACATACATTTTTAACAATAATTTAATATAACAAAGCTCCAAACTTATATTGTGAAATTTTATTATTATAATTTTGAAAAAAGGACAAACAAAATAACTAATAAAAATATAATTACATGAAAAAAGAAAGGAATAAATAGAAAATAAATTAAAAAGAGGCAAAAAAATCACTTATTTTAAAAAATATGCAGGAAACTATGCAAAAAACGGCGTACTCATCATGTGAGTAAATCAGCGCCGAAAATTAAAAGCATAAGTAATAAATATCAGATAACAAATAAAAAAATGAAAATTTGAAACATTCCAAATTGAAATACATAATTAAAATAAATTTTAAGGCCGATAAATAGGCAATTTAAAAAAACAATTGAAAAACTATAGTTCAAAAAAAATACATAACGTTGTATAATGAAAGTATGCAAAAAAGCTACGACTTAACATTATTGATATTAGTTTATTTTATTTTTTTAAATTCTATACTTCTTTGTCAATTAACCAAATATATTATTATGAACTCAAAATTCTTATTATATTTTTTAAATAAATTTATTCCAAAATTCGGAAAAAACATTTGCTGAAAATTAGAAAAATTTTCTGTTGAATTAATATAAAATACATTAATTAAAAAGATTAAAATAAATATTTCAGACTAAAAAGATATTGTAAAAGTTGGAAAATGATGTAATTATGTGGTTAGAGTTTCATAAATTCAAAAAGTTTAGTTTTTTCAAAACTTTATTGTGTAATTTTGACAAGAAAAAATTATTTAAAAAATGTAAAACAATAAATTAAGTTATTTAAATAAATTTAACATCAATTTTAATGATTTTAATTTATATCTATATTTTCATTTTCAATAATATATACACAAGTGAAATTAACACTATTAAAATTTAGATTGAAAAAAATAATTCACTGAAAATTAAAAAGCATATTTAGTTAAATAATAAATTTAAGGCAAAAATTTATTAATTCATCAATCAATCTATCAAGTAAAAATAAATTAAAAATTAATTTATTTAAAAAATATTCTTTATTAATTTAACTAAATTTTCTAATCAAATTCAAATTTATATTTACTAAAGGATTAATTAAATAAAACTTTAAACTTTGTTTATTAAAATTAATAAAAATGCTATGGGGAATCGACATCATCTATGAATATAAGAAGAGCCAACAAGATTGAAAATATTCAAGAAAATTAATTCCGACGCTAAAATATAAAGTAAGAAAATTAAAAATAATAAAATTTTTAAGTAACAAGACTAAAATCGTAATTAAATTAAAAACAATTATTTAATAATTGAGTTGATAAATTAATTATAAAAAGTTAAGCTGTAAAAATAAAAATAAAATATGATATCTCAGAAAACTTCAACAAAAAGAAAGCCTTAAACATCAATAAATTTTCTATTTTTAAATTTACGAAAATTTGAAATAAAAAATCGAAAAAAAAATTGCGCACGATTCAAAACAATAAAAATTCTATGAAAATAATAAAATGAAAAATCATTTTGTTAATAAAAAAAAGCATCAAAAGTATTTTATCAACAATAAAAATAAAATATTTTAACCTAGTTTAGTAAGAATATCATGAAATTTGACCAAAATTATTAAAAATTAACAACATTTTAAAAATTTTAGTAATAACAAATTCAACATAATTGCCTAATTAAATTCAGAATTAGCTTTTTAATGTCATTATTCGATTTTCTTAAATTAAAAATGTATTGAAATAATAAGAACTGTTCTTTAAAAAAATCAATTATGTTTATAAACAAACTTCAATTTTTTAAATTAAAAATAAAACAAAAAAGATGAAATTTTTAACTATGTTAACCCCAAGTTTGAACAGGACGGTAATGAGCATGTGATAATTAAAAATCCAAATAATATTAACATCTTTAAATAAATATGTATAACTAAATTTAGAAAAATGTCATATTGAGAAAATATAAATTATAAAAAAATTTAATTTAAAAATTTGTATTCTTCGTATTATTTTTGTTTAAGATTCTAAATTTTTTCATTTTTTTAAGTTTGTATGCGACAGAAATCAAAGAAATTATAAAATAATGAAAAATATTAACTGTTAAATAAAAGTAGGCTCTTGGTTTAAATTTTTAGAACAAATAATTCTTAATTTTTACCAAATAGTATCGATCCTTCTTCTGTTACTAACTAAAAATTTCAAATAAATTAATAATGAATTAATAATTTACGTAAATTTCAACATTAAATCAAATATTTCAAGGAAAAGACGAAAATATTTGCAAAGTGATTAAAGGAATAAAATTTAAATTTACCAACACAAAATAATTTCATAATTAAATAGCTTTTAAAAATTTAGAGATAAATAATTTTCGTTATGATAAAACCTTATTTCAAAAAAATTTTAGCCAATGATTATTTTTATAAATAAATCGACATTTAAATTATTAATAATATACATTTTTTCCATATTTAAGATTTAACCTTAAATATTTAAAAAAAACATAAAAATAACATATATATTATGTTTTTTACATCTTTTAGAGATATGTAAAATTCACCATATTTTTAATGATAAAAATGAGAAAACCAATAAATTAAAACAAGAACAATTGAGTATGGGATGTGTTGGATTGAGCAACACACAGTGGCGCGAACGGGAATGTGTTCTTCATCGCCAGAACAACAATGACGACAAGATCTTTAAAATTTGAACTCATTGAATTATGAACAGGAATCTCAATACCTTGTCGAGAAGAGTATTAAATTATATAGAAGCAGATAAATGAGAAAAAAATACATTCAACGAAATAATATAAAAAAGCCCTCTAATATTATTAATTTCGAAATGCAAACCATAAATTTAAAACAAATAAACATTATGACATATACAATAAATTACAAAAACCAACTTAAAAATAACTTTATTTAAGAAATTATGTTTAAAATAGAATTAAAATCGATAAAAGCAATGTTAATTTAAAAAAATAAATCAAATAATAATTTGCAAACTTCTCAAACAAAAAATATTGTAAATTAAATTATATAAAAAAATTATGCTAAAAATGCATCATTAGAATGTTTAATTAAAATTATTATTTTCTTCTAAAAATATTGCCAAGAGTTTATAATTTTAATTTGATTGATATTTTTTTTTATAAAATTTCTTAATTATTTCATAAATACACATATTTTTATATCCTTTATATATATTAATAAGGGAAAAACAAAGATTTCTGAAAACTTAATTTAATTAATATTTTTTCGATTATGGGAATTTTTAAAAGTTAATTAACAAATAATAAACTTTCGTCAATTAATGGTGATTATATTTATCAAAGCTTTTTGAATTTAATATTTTGATTTTATAATAAATTTAAGTCGAATTCAGTTTCTTTAAGAAGAAAAACAAAAACAAATATAATTTCTTGCAGTTAAACACGCGTTTATTTATTTTTAACTTTAATAATGATAGAATAATGAAACTTTAAAGTTTTTCCATTTTATTTACAAATTTTGCTTTTTATTGTGAAAAATTTGAATAAATAATAAAAAAATAAACTAAACTATTTTGAAAATTTTTGCCGGACCGGACCGAATTGACATTTTCAAAAGCAACCGGTTTCCGGATTTGGTCTCTCAAAAACCGGTCAAACCAGAAAACCGGTCAATCCCTATTTTTCCAAAAAAAAAACGCCGGACTGTTTTCCGGATCCAGTAAAAACCGGTACCGGGTCTCCGGTCCGGCTCGGTCTTTAAAACATACATTAGGAAAAATATAAAATAAAAAAACAAATACAAATAAACTGGTCCAAATTTTAGAGTAACTTTTTTTTAATTTATAAAAAATAATAATTTTAAAATGCACTGAATTAAATGATGAAAAAATAAATCTACATAAAAATAATATGAACAATAAGACCGTTGAAATAATCAGAGTATTAAAATTAAAATAATAATAATAATAATAGTTCCAATTTTAAAGGGCGAACCAAATCAATGGACCAGATTAGAAGAGAGCAATACGATTAGATTAAAAAATAACATGTATTTCAAATTTGATAATTTCAATACGAATTTTTAATTAAATTAAATATCATTAGAAAATCAAAGATTATAAATTGATAAAACAAATTATTTAATTTTACGTAATTTAAATGAAATGTGAAAGTTTTAAATGTTTAGCAATAATAGAATAAGATAGATTTATGAAAATTGAAAAATTTAAATAAAAAAAAACTTAGTTAAAAATTTGAATTAATTAAATTATATTAGTATTTAGATGTATTATTAATATTTTTCTTGATTAATTAATAAATTTAACTTTATCTTTCTTCTCGAATTCTGGCAAAAATTACAACTTTTTTGTCCGATAATCATTTAAGAGACGCCTATTAAATTTTTGGAAATTATATTGGTAAATAATTGTGTGCATATACATATTCATATTTTGCTTTATATCTATTTTTCTTCTGTTATATATTATTACACTTGGTTTTCACTTTATCTACTGAAATTGAAATGATAATTAATTGAAAATTAAATTTATTTATTTCATTTAGAAACAAAAGTGAAATTAGGACTTTGGAGAATTATAAATATATTTTAATGAAAAGAAAATTAAATTTTATAAATAGTGATATCAAATATTTAATTAAATTAGAATAAAAATATTGATCAAAAATTTATTTAATATAAAAAGTGAATTTATATTTATTTATTTAAAAATGATAAAGGCAATTAGTTTTGAAATGATATTTATACATATAAAATATTTAATATTTGAATTGAACGTAAATCATCTATGTGACAGTAAATTTACCCAACGTGAATTTGCCCGTGAATAACCCGTGAATTTTGATCATTTTTATGTATAAAATATATGTGGTGTATTTTTTAATTTTCTTGTATTTTTCTTACAGATTTTTCTCAAAAATGCCAAAAGGAAATAAATCTTAATTAAAAAATATTAATCAAAAAATAATTTTAAACTTTTTATTAAACAATCTCGTTGATCGTCATAGTTGGAGATGCACTGATGCACTGTTCCCGTTACGGACACTGTTTTATTATTTTTTATGATGTTAATAATAATTATTCAATTTCTAATGTTTTCAGAAATTGAATTTTAATACCTTATTGTTAATAGATTTTATGCATTTTTTGAATTCCTTATTTTTATATACAAATAAGTATTACCCTGTATCCAATCTCTAATAAAAATATATGAATATTTAAGAAATAATAATAATTTAAAAATATTTTCCCCATATTATAATTTAAACACGAAAATTTGTTTTTGTTAATTATTAATTTCCTTTGTATTTAATTATTGATTCTCTGGAACGTTTCGCATGAAATTTTATACTTTATAAAGTATATAATTAATATTTATTCTATTTCTGTAATAAAATCTTATACTATTTGTTGATTTTAATCTTTGTAAGAAAAATTATTAAATTTTTCATAAAATGTTTAAAAAATTAAGTAATAATAAGTTTTTTTTTAAAAAAGGAAGAAAAATATCTATCTTTTAAAATGTGAAATAATTTGTAAATCTTTAAAGATACATTAAAATTACAAAGAAATTTTTTTATGTTATTTTAAAATAAAAAAATGATATTCTTATAAAGAGCACATAGAGCTATTGAATAACTCTCTATTTTACTATTTTATTTTTATGATTTAATAAATCTATTTATTTTTTTATTCCTATTTTTAATTTATTTGCGAATTTTTCAAAAAAATGTACGAGGTTTACCATTTAAAGAAAAGAAGTTTTACTAAAAAACAAAAACTTTGAGAGAGTTTCAGAAGAAAAAATTGAAATATTACTAAAAAAAATTTAGGGAAATGATGTTTAAATTTTATTTTAATTCTTTTCCCATTAATTGTTAGAAATAATTTATTTTGGTATATAAATAAAAATATTAATTTATGATATATTTCATATGTTTTTTTTATTAATTATTATTTTTTTCAGATACGCTCTTTTACTTATTTAATTAGGTGATTTTAAGTTATTTAGCTAAGTTGGCTAATTTCATTAAATTTTTATTGAACTATTCGCATATTTAGTTATATTTCTTTGGTGAATTTTGTTTTTGGCGTTGAAAATATTAGTTTAATATATTTCAAAAACAATGATTTTTTTTGAAAGATTTTTATTGTTTAATTAATAAAATTTAAAAAAAAATTTATGCTCAAGAATTTTTTTTTATTTATTTTATACTTTTTTTTATTTGTCAAAGAAATAATTTCTATTTCTAATTAGTGAATCAACTCAAGAAAAAAAAATAAAGAAATATTGCAGGCTTAACTAAATGTTTTAATGATTATATTTTAAGATGTTTCCCTTATTTGGTTTTACATTTGTTTTTCATGATACTTATTTTTAGTTAATCATGCGTGCTTCAAGCGGATAAAAAATAATCACTTTTATATTTATAACTTTTAAAATCAAAATATATAATTTTATCCTTATAAATTTTTTCTCTCACATTTATTAATATATTTAATTTTTCTTTTTGATATATTTCGAATTGTTTAATTTTAACGCTGTATAATTCAAAAATTGTGGGCAGTCTAATAGTAAATAAATGTATTAAAAATAATGATTTATGCATAAACTTATGTGAACACATTGATTTAATCGGTGCTAGTGCGTTTCTTAAATTCCGCCAATTGGTTCGATAACAAAAAATGGGTAATATATATAAATTCATAGCTTGGCATAAATTCAACCAAATTACAAATAGGAATAATGATACAATAAAATATCGATACAAATACTCTTTAAAAAATTGAGCATTTAAAAAAATTAATCTAAATTAATAAAAAAATATAAAAATATTTATCGAGATTTAATAAATATAATATGCTGGACAATTGGTTAAAAGTTGTTGAAATATTTACATATAAAAAATAAATCAAATTATTTGAAAAACAAGATAAAAAAAGATGCCATATCAATTTTAAAATCACTAAAAAATATCTATATTTAAAATTGACTCAATTAATTCAATATTTTAAAAATTAGTTTGTTGTAAATATACTAAATTTATATCACATCAAAAAAAAATAAATACTTTACATTATGCTTAATTTCTTTAATTTATTTATAGAATTTTATTTAAAAAATAAAATTAAATAAAAGATAAATGCAAAAATGAGAGATAATAAATCAATAATACTGATGTAAAAACAATGAAGGGTAAAATATATTAAAATATTTTTTATATTGAAATTTGTTTTTAAATTTTTTACAAGATCAAAACGAAAGAAAAAATTTATAAAATCTTAATATAATTTTTAAAAAAAATAAGGTTATTTTAAAAATATAATATAAAATCAACAAATTTAAAAAATAACACTAAACCTGTTTTTAAGGAAAAAACGAGTATTTAAATAAATATAAAAGGGATTTTTATGAAATATTGAATTATTCAATATTTAAAAAAAAAAAGCGAATTTTCAATAAAATATTTTTAGAATTTTTTCATTCGTACTAAATTATTTTTTGTTTAACGTTTATGAAAAAATATATTTAAATTATTTTCATTTTATGATGCCATTCATATACATGCTTGACCGTATTAATGGACATAATTTAAATAAATCGTGATTTTCGACATTTCCACTTCAAACTTTTTGTTTTGTTTTTTTTTTAACTTTTTGTCAATTTTTAGCCATTTGGTATAAAAATATATTCATATTTTTCAACTATTAATTCTCATTTTTTTTTTGTTATCAGTGATCTTCCATAAAAATTTCTATTTATTTGAATTTTTTGTTTAATTTATAAATTTTGGTAATTTAATATTTAATAGCTAAACAATAATTTGAAAACTTATTATTTAAATACTTATTAATTCATATCTTCTTGAATGCTTTGAATTTCATATTGTTTAATATTTGAATTCTTGTAAATCATTAGAATTGTGCTAAAACAAACATCGAATCATTTTTGAAGACTTCATGAAGCAACTGAAACTGCAATCATCGGGTTATCATGAAAGAATATGAAAAAAAACAAATAATAATTAAGTATGAACGCAAAATGAATTTTTTATTTAAATCTTTCAGTGTTCATAATCTTTTTTATTATTTATTAATTTATTTTTTGTGAATTTAAAATTAAAAAATATTTTTATAAAAGTATTTATTATTTAATAAAAAATGTTCACGGAATTTTATAAAATTACATTTTTTGGTAAAATTACGTGCCAATTCCGCAAATCTTTCCGACTTTATTTCTTATATTAAGAGCATATGATTATTTTTATCTTAAATATTTACGAAATTTTTACTTAATATTTGTTTTTTTTTTGATTTTTTGAAGTATGATAGTGTTTGTCCTACTTTGTATCATTTTTCAGATTTTATGCACATTTAAGAATCCAGGCCTTTAATTATACAATGTTCTATAAAATACTTTAATATGAAAATAAAATAAAAATTATTTATTTAAAAAAGCATATTACAAATATTAATTATTTATTCTGGAATTTTTTAATTTATTATTCGGTTTTTATTAAAAATTGGGTAAAATATGAAAATAAAAAAAATGATTTTTTAATATTACATATTACAAATCTCAAGTCAATTTCAATTATCTCTGCGTTGATGCGAAGAAACGAGATTAACTAATTTTTTTTATTTCTAGTTTATAATTTTAGTTAAAAAACTTGAAGAATATTTTATATAATATACTCATCAATGTTTTCTTTTTTTTTAAAGTTTTTTCTGTTTTTCCTTTTTCGTTTCATATGAAGTGGTTGTTTTTTCTTTTTCATTAACTTTTTTGTACGAAAAATTTTTCGTTTCGTTTTCGGTTTTTAATGTTTAAATTCTCATTTTTCTTTTGTTTTATAGTTTTCAACTTTTTTGTTGGTTTTCCCAAAGGACTAACTATTTTATTAACTCTCATTCTAATTATATTCGACAAAAATTTATAACTATTATATATATTTTATCCTCCCATTTAAAAAAAGTGAAAATTTAATTCACTTTAAGTGATTTAACAATAAATAATAAATATAAATGACCTAGAATAAGAATGAAAAATATTAAATAAAATTCCAATTAGCCGATTATATGAGATTAAATAAAAACAAATAAATTTTTCATTGCATTTATTTTCTTTATTTCAATTTGCCTCTATACAGATATTTTTGAATTTATGTTTTATTGTTTTCCATTTGTATTGTTTAAATCATATGGCAGTAACTAATTTATTATTTTTTATAAATGAAAAGTATATTTAATCTTTTGCATCCAATTGTTATTGTTCTCGAGTTGACATAACAGATTTCC
Source organism: Heterodera schachtii (assembly GCA_023374025.1). Classification (NCBI taxonomy): domain Eukaryota; kingdom Metazoa; phylum Nematoda; class Chromadorea; order Rhabditida; family Heteroderidae; genus Heterodera; species Heterodera schachtii. The sequence continues at coordinate 2,688,389 of SIJG01000004.1, forward strand.
AAGCTAATCTAAGTTTTATAAATTTAATATTGTTGTCAATTTTCAGTCATACAAATGAAGTTTTTTACCTTTCAAAATTTTGGTTTTGTTTTTTAATTTATTATGGCGTTTTGTTTTTATATGCGGATATTGGATGAAAATTTAGAATATTGAAAGTTGTCTTTTTTGCTAATTTATGCTTTTTATTTTTAAATATTTATTTATCATTATGCTCTTATTTTATAATGTATTTGTTGTTGGTAATTATGGAATTTTATTGTTCAGTATTAAAATTAATATTTTTTTTGAGTCTCATTAATAAAGTTTTTAATGCATTTGCAGTTTTTTAATTAGTGACAATCAAATATTCATTTATGTTTTTTAATTATTCTTTTGTTAATAATTAAATTTCTTAAGTATATTAATTTTGTTTTATATTTTGCATTTCCATCTCATAATAAAATGGATTTGATTCTATAACTTATATTGATAATGCTTCTCTAATAGTATATGCTTTTAGTTCCACATTATATATATTATAATATTGAATTTTTATTTATCAATATTATTGTAATATCATAATTGAAATGTTGGCTAAAATATCATTTTTCTAATTGGAATTATTCCGTATTTTTTTCGAATTCTCATTTTATATTTAATTTTTAGATTTTTCTTTGTTATCTATTTTTATATTTAATATAATTTAATATCTGTTAAATATATATTTAAATTTTAGCATAATATAATTTAAAACCAAAGAGAATAATCAAATTCTTTTAAAAATGTTTACATTTTTGTTTTTTTATTAACTAATTGTAAATAATTGATTTGTTCATTGTGTGAAAATGAAGGTTTAAGAATATTTTTAAAATTATTTAAATAAAAAAATTTCTTTTAAAGTCATTTACACATAAGGAGTTAAGTGAATAATAATTTTATTAAATAAATTCGATCAAACCCAAATTAGTATGTACAATAAGCATATTTCTCAATATTTAAAATTTGTTTGAGTTTTTATAATATTTTTCGTTTAAAATTTTTAGTTTTTATTTTTTGAAATTTTCTATTATATTATTCTTTTTGTGTTTATCTGTTATTTCGGCACTTATTTTGAAGGTTTTATTTATTTAGCACATAATTTGGCATATTTTGTCACATAATCGTTTGGCTTTTTATTTGAAGCTATCATTAATGAGATAAGTCAGCTATCATTTTTGTTTTCAACTAATTTAATGAACGAAGCGTTTAGATTATTAATGAAAGAAAATAATGTTTATTTAATAATTGATAATTAATATTTAGAGAAATGGAAAATTTATATCCATCATTTCATTAATGGAAATCACCAATTTTTTTTATTATTTAAATATTGTGAAAGAATTTTTTTGCTTGTTTTTTTTAATATTTTCTTACTTATTTTATGAACCATATATTGTATAATTTATTTTATATTAAAAAAAAATCATTAATTAAATAAATTTATAGTAATTTTTTTAAATATATATTTTTATTACTACAAGAATATAAGAGATATAATAAAGAATTAAGAATAAAAATATTCGAAAATTGAGCTATCCATAGAATCAATTGCTTCTTCCTCAATTAATGAAATAACATAGCATTGAATATACAAGAAATTTGCTCCAATAATATTATTTTACAAAAAAAAAATATTTTTAATTCTAGCTTTTAATTTAATTAAAAAGTAAAAACATAAATATAATTCAATCAATGCTATTATATATTCAACGATCAATATTAAGACAATGTATGTAAATTTACTGAATTTTTGCATGATCTCCACGAGGGATAATAGCTATGAAATATGAATAATCAACTTACAAATATTTTTGAATTTACATTTCTTAGAAAAATAAAAATTTCTTGTAATTAACAGAAAATTTTTTTTAATTTATCATCTTTTTAAAAATAGTTGGCTAAAAAAAAGCTCGATATTTATAAATAAGATGAATATTTTATATGCAGTTTTTATTCAATATTTAAATCTATTTTATATTTAACTTTACTATATTATTGCACTTTCTATTGTTCATTTCACTTTTAATAATGTAACATTTGAGAGGAAAGAAATAATTTTTTATAGATAATAATTATGTAATTATATATTTATTTTATTTTTAGCTTATAAATTTGAATCACATTAAACGGCATAAAATGACAAAAATAATTCATAAAAACATATTATTTAAAAAAATTATTTTATCTATTATCGTCATAAATTTAACTACATAAATAACATTATTAATTTGGATTTAAACAATTAGAAATGAAAGTATATATTTTAAATGATAAAAAAACGAGAATAATTGACAATCTTTTTTTAAAAAAGTTTTTATTAATCTCAATTAGTAATATATGGCTCTAATAAATCAAAAAAATAAATTATTTACAGTTATTTTTTGTGAATTTTTTATTTTACAAGATTCATAGAAAAAATTATAAATCTTATTATCTATTTGATTATTATTAAAATTAATTTTTTTTAAATAAATAAAATATTACTCTAAAACTTTTTAATGCATTCACTTTTATTCTTTTTAATAATTATTTATGTGCCTTTTAAAAACGGTTCATATTTCCAAAGTTAGTTAGGTTTTAAGAACTTATAATATTCTCTTGTTTAGTATGCGCATTTTTGATCAATTACTTGGGAATCCATATTTATTATTTTTAATTTTCTTATTTTTATTAATTTACTTGGTTTTTACTTATAATTAAAATTAGCCATAATGTTTATAGAAAATTGAAAAAAAATTAATATTCTCTCGGTTTTTTTTATTTAAAAGTTAATATCCAAAATATAAGAATGTAAATAACAAGAGCTGTTAAAAATATTTAAATGATTGTTTTCTTAATATTTTTTTTTAGATTATGTGCTTTCGTTTTATTCTTCATCTTACTTAAAAAAATTCTTTATGTTAATAATTATAAAAAGGGTTTAAATTATAAACAGAAATTATATACAAATAATAATTTTCAAAATTAAAAAAGTAAAAATTTAATAACTTTCAATAAATTAAAAATATAATTTTAAAAAAGCCTAATTAAATGATAGAAAAAAAGAAGAATAAATAAAAAATAAACCAAAATTAATGAGTTAAAAATCTCAAGAATAAAAATTAAATTAAAAATTTATTTTAATTCTAATGTGATTTTTGGTTTTTGTAGATTTTGCAAAATCACAATGCACGGAAAGATAACTTATAATATTTTATTATCTTTTTAAAAATTAAAATATAAAAGAATTGAAGCTTGAAAGTGACATATCATTTTGTGTCACTTATTTTATAAAAAATTGGTGGATATAGATGAACAAAAAGGAAAAATTTTCTTTTATCAATTACATTATTCGCGCATTTTTCATTGCTTTGCACAATTTCAAACAATTTCGCCATTTAGAAGTTGTAAAAACTCAAATTCGCGGGTGCAAGTATCATTTTGTGTCACACTGTATATAATTTTAATAAATAATTTTTAATCAATTATTGGATGATAGTTTTACGAATAAATTCCGTGGCCTTACGCCAAAAATTATTTAATTACAGGGTGCCGATGAAATTTTTCAAAATAAGAACATCAAGGCCAAAAAATAAGATTTTAGGGTCAAAAATAAGAACATTTTGCAAAATGGCTTCATTATTTTTACATTTTATTCGATCAAAAATTATCAAATATTATATTTTTCGTCTCTTATTATCGATTTTAACAATTTTGGGGAGGAAATAAGCAAATCATAAATTCCAGTTCATTTGGGATACATAATTAAATTTTTAACAATTTTGTTGCGGCACATTTTTCCAAAACTTTTGGGAAATTGGCGAGGGGAGAGGGTCAGGCGGTGCCGATAGGCGCCGCCTGAAAAATTATTTTTGTAATTTAGTTTGATTTGTTAACAGATTTTCATCAAAAAATACCACATTTTGTGCAAACCTTATATTTTCAAGTGCTATTATTCCATAAAATTTCAAAATTATGAGTATATTTAAGAAATAAGAACATATCGGCGCCCTGCTTAATTAGTATTTTTTCATAAATTATTTTAAATTCATTTCTTGGTGTATTTGATAAAAAATGAGTTTTGCCTCAAACACGCATTTCTTATTACTAGGGACCGGATTTGCATGGAATTCAATATTTTTTGGACAATCATTTCGGCCTAAAAACCACGTAAATAGTGTTTTTAGCTTGGTTTGAAGCTTCTAGGATACATTTGTATTTCCATATTTTTCCATATTTCAGATTTTTGTCCATATTTCCACATTTGACATCCATATTTCGGCCTTTTCACAAAAATTCGAAAAATACACCTCTAAAGATGGGAAGATTTTGGAAATACGCACTAAAATCGAAAAATTTAGGGAAAATTACCAAAAATAGTGCAAAAAAAATTTCATCAGCAAAATTCGTGTAAAAATGAATTTTTGCAAAAAATTATTAATTTTTGCTTTTTTTCTAAGTAAATTCAATTTTTTTAGTAATGAATAAATAGAAGGCCTTAATTAAAAACTTCTATAAATTCATATTTAGAATTTTTATGCTGAACATTGTATATTTTTGGTGATAAGTTTAAAGAACAATGAAAGCTTCATCTTTATTGGATTATTTCATGAGAAAATGAAATTTTTTTAAATTGTATTTGCATTTATTTATAGGTATTATATTAAAATTGCACTTTTAGGAAACGCACGAGCACAGTTTTATTTATGCAAATGGCAATTTACATTTATTTAAATGGCAGCACGACGAAAACCTGCGCACGCCTATTCTGCCAGCATAAGAAAAAAATTAATTAATAACATAAAACTGGCTGAAATGTGAATATCGTTAAAATATATTAAAAATTTAACTTAAAAAAATATATATAATAATCTTTTTTTACAAAATTTAAAAATTTAATTTAATTGATAGGAATAACAAAGTATAAATTCACTGAAATATTAATCTTTGTTTTGCTATGTTGTAATTTTAAGTTTCCTTTTACAAAAGTAGTTATAAGTTTATTTTTTCAAAATCAAATTTTAATTTTGAAATCCTTTTCCAAAAAAGATTTTTTTAGATTATTACAGCTTAACTTTTATTAATATATATATATTTTTTATTTTTTTTTAAATAATAAAATTTTTGATACAACAAATTACAGCAATTTATGTATCTATCAACCTAAAATGATTTCCGATTTTCTTTTTTATTAATAAATATCTTTGTAATCGATGAGGAGGGAGAAATTTTAATAAAAGTAAGTTTACCAAAATTATAATTGTGAAAATAAAAATGGAAAAATAATTGCAAAAGGACACATGCAACACTCTCCATCTACTTACTTCTTGTAGTCAAGATTTATTAATAAAAATAATTAGTCATATTCCAAATATAAAAACAAATTAAGATGTAAAAAGCTGAATTTTTTAAAAAAGTTAAAGTTCTTTTTTGTTTGGTCGCAATTGCTGACCAAATTCTATAAATTAAAAATATGATAAAAATATTTACTTTTAAATAAGGATGTTTTATTCGTGGTGGCGCGTTTCCTAAATGTGCCACTTTAATGTGATATAAAATATTATTATAAAAACTATTCGATTGAATATATTGTTTGTTATTCGTGAAAAGAACTAGTTTTTGGTGATAAGTTTAAAGAACAATGAAAGAAGCTTCATCTTTATTGGATTATTTTATGATAAAAAGAAATTTTTTAACATTGTATTTGCATTTATTTATAGGTATTCTATTAATAAAATGGCACTTTTAGGAAACGCAATAGCACAGTTTTAGCTGAAATGTGAATATCGTTAAAATATATTAAAAATTTAATTTCAAATAACAAAATTTAAAATTCAATTTAATTGATAGGAACAAAAAGTTAATTGATAAATATTAAAAATATTTATAAAATTAATGATAAATTAATTATTTAAACAAAATTATTTTATGTAAAGGAGATATTGTTTCGATTAAGAATAAATTCACTGAAATATTAATCTTTGTTTTGCTATGTTGTAATTTTAATTTTCCTTTTACAAAAGTAGTTATAAGTTTATTTTTTCAAAATCAAATTTTAATTTTGAAATCCTTTCAAAAAATATTTTTTTAGATTAATACTGCTTAACTTTTATTAATATATATATTTATTATTTTTTTTAATAATAAAATTTTTGATACAAAAAATTACAGCAATTTTATGTATCCATCAACCTAAAATGATTTCCGATTTTCTTTTTTTATTAATAAATATCTTTGTATTCGAGGAGGAGGGAGAAATTTTTACAAAATTCTAATTTCTGTCTTGAGTCTTGACTACAACACCAATTTATCCCTAAATATAGGAAAGGTTCTGTTTATATGATAAATTTTTTTATTAATGCCAACGTTTATCAAATTCGATAAATATTGATAAATGAGTTATGCATAATTATTACTTAATTAGTTAGATGTCCTCACTCTCCATTAATCCTTGATTTTTGGTCGATTTTTAAAAATTTAATTCTAACTTTCTTCGAGATTGAAAATCCCCAAATTCCGAAAGGGCACAATGCTTTCACTTAAACTCCAAATTTTTTTTGATGTTTGGAAATGTTAAAATAACAAACGATTTCATAACATTGATCAAAAGCAATTAATTTTTTAATTCTTGATATCATAGGATGCTGTAAGAGTTTTCTATAGTCTGCGAAAATTAAATAAATTTAATTTAAAACATGTAAAAATATTGTTGTATTTGAAAATGTAAAAATAAATAATTTATGAAAAGAAAAGCATGAAAGATAATACA